>CABFOV010009343.1:0-19796 GCA_902141375.1 Timema poppense
GGTTTAGAAGGATGTGACATACTTTTTAGTCAGGAATTTCAGGAAATGATCAGGGGTAATCAGGAAAAAAGTCGGGAATTTCATTGGTCAAATTGAGTAGACACCATGTAGTTTCTTTTTTTTTCTATTTTCATTGTTATTAAAAATGAAAGTTTTATGGATAAAAAAAATTCAACCAATATACATAATACATAATGACCAAACACTATTTAAGTTGTATGGCCTGTCAATTTAACTTTTTTTCTAAACAAAAATAAGTTATATGGGTCTAAAATACAGTCATTATTAATTATTGACAAATCATTCAACAATTGTATAGGAATAATATGATAAAGTGAGTAAAAATCCGTTAACAAGCTGAAAATCTGTGGACAAGTTCTATGGATTGACCTGAATAACATACTAAAAGTTCCAAAAAATCACACTTGGGGAACATGTTGAAAATCGTCCCAACCCAATAGTGCCAAATGTAAGAGCAATAAAGACATGCAGTTTGTGTATAATTATTATTAAAAAAATTTGGGTTATTCCTAACATTTTTGTGTTTGTTTTAAGATACATATTTACATATTATACATAGCACAAAAATATATAGCAATATGTAATTAGAATTCATTCATTCAAAATAAAGTGACCCATGAGCACCGGAATTGTCGTCACCATGGCGCATCGTGTAAGGGCTGCAACAACAGGGCGTATCTCTAAGTCATGATATCACAATCATTGTTTCATTGAGTACAATAATGTTGAAACTATTTTTTAAACTCAAATGGACAGTTACCATTAATGCTTTACATAAAGCAGCACCATTTGTTGGTTGGCTCATCCACATCATGGTCGAAACCATTACTCGGGATGCCTAGGATCAACTTCATCATCGGAATCCATTAAGTCAAAATCTGGTTGATTGGTGCATCCATCGCTCGTGCAATTTCCTCACAAGGGTATCATGGGAGTCCTTTGCAGCATTCGCAAGCCCGCTCACATCCTGCTTTGCAGTTTCAGCTTACAAGGTTCATCAACAATTTCAGGCCTGGAGTTAGGAACATAGGAATGGGTCTTAGTTCATCGCATTTTGTCTTCTTCCAACCCCCCACTTGGTGGCAGGAAAGGGTACCCCCAACCATTCTTGTACCTGATGGTATACCCAAAATCTATGTTGCTTGGCTGCAGCTGATGTAGGTAGAAGGACAGATAGATCAAAGTCACATGGAGCAGCTGCTCCCTAATCATTTTGATGTAGTTCTTTCAGCGGATCTTGTCCAGTCTTTCACCAATCATCCCTCCATACAATGCCACGAGGAAGTTTTCACCAACGGCAACTATCCCTACCGACTCAGCATTGTTGCTGTAAAAAAACTCTTGCTCTTTGATGAAGGCTCAGAGAGAATTGCAGGGTCTTGAAAGTTTGTATCTTGCCCTTGCACCGATGTGGTGTCACATCTAGATATTGCATGAAGAAACAGGATAAGATCTTGCATATCGCCAAGAACCTGTTTCAACTTTTGAGAGCTGAATATGAGATGTAATAGTTTGGGTCAAAATCAATGTAGTGACACAACTTACTGTCCCATATTGAACTGGATATTTTTTCCAATCTTCAAACTCCGTTGAGTTCCTGCAAATTAAGCAATCTTCCTTAAATTCAAAAGGATCCACGCTTTTACTTAATTCAGTGGTTATATTCACATTGTCTGCAACTGGCACTATGTTTACATGACAAGTTTTTTCCTTCTTGCACTTAGTATGCACTGTTATATTCACTTTCTCACTTAGTCGCAAACAAACCATCACCCAGAAATGAACTCATAGATCGAATTTTTTTCAAGCCTCTGGTAACTACAAAACCATCAGCATTACCAACAACCGGACCATTGCAAATCACACACATCACTTCTGTTGTTTATGAGGATTGTTAGAATACAGTGCACAAACAATATACGGTGCATGCAAAAACACACTGTTTACATTAACTTAACACATACACACATGCATTGCTTTTACAATCCAAAACAGCAGAACAAAGCAGAGCGATGCGGCAACTTCATTGTTAAACGTACAATCACTGAAAGCAAAGCCTGGAACAGAACTAACATTTCTATTCCTGTCACAATTTGAATCGCGACAATCATCCTGTATTGTCTGTCAGGACCACAGTTAGGACCTTTGTCACCCGGGACAAACTAAGACAGAATATAAAATCTAATCCCCTATTGTAAAGTTTTTTAAATGTGTGTATTATATATGTTCCTGTCAAAATTCTGAAGTTCCGTTTTCATCTAGAAAGTCATTATTAAAAATCTTTAAAAATAGAGAAGTCTATTATCTACAGCTGGGTGCGATAAGAATAAAGAATTTTCCCATTCTTACCATGTTGTTAGATAGGCCGTCCCCACCTCGTTTTATTATAGGTCTCTTCTTGTCAGTTAAATGTTTGATACGAATATGGATTGATTAGCATCTCAAACAGAACATAAATAAAAACATTACTGTTCACTTTGTGTCTAATAGTTCCCTAAATTAAAATACAATAGAAAAAGCGTAAAACTTATCATTTTTGCCAGGAACTTCCCTTAAAAACAAACCAAAAAGTTGTGTTTTTTTTGTTTATCATTAGTATTTTTTTAAATCTGAAGCTATCAAAATGGCGTTAGACTGTTAGCTGGCATCTCGGAAAGTAATTATACGCAAGTTTTATGTTCCTATTACTCTTAGATCCGCCGCTATAGAGCAGAGACTACAAATAATATATGGTGGACTTTTTTCCAAGATGTTGGTGTGTTCCTCAGGCTCTATATTTTGGAACTTTTAATATATCATTCAGGGCTATCCATAGAACATGTCCATCAATTTTCAGCTTGTCAACTAATTTTTCTTCACTTTGACCAAATAGTGCACATTTAGCCTGTACTAGAAGTCTAATCCAATATAATCGATACATACATCATTTTTTGTTACTTTTTACGTACCTGCTGTACTATCATAAACTTAGAAAGGACATTGTTTTGAATATAAACTTATATTAGCTCCTCAAAATTTACTCTTTGTTATTAGTTCACAGATATTATGTTTATTTAAAAATTAATGTAATGTATTTGAGTTTAGCTTAAAGATTAATACTTTAAAATGTTAAAGTCTGTCATAATTTCCAACTTAATCGTTTATTCGCTATTTATTGTCAAAGATCTTAGTGATTAGTTTTTGATGTGCAAGTTTTCATACACCTTTATTCATAATGTTCTATTTTGTGTTTGTGTGCTGGTGTACATGTTTGTGCATGTGCACCTGTACTTAACATGAGTAACACTAGAAAAAATTAAAGTTAATCTTGAAATATAAATTTTCATTATAACACAGGCTTTTTATTGCTATATTAATAACTTGATTATAAAATAGTTAAATTTTAGTCTTGACCTATAAAACATTAAGAAAGAATCATACTAAATTCCCCCTTGCAGACATTCTGTTCCCAGGTTTCATATAGTGTTCCATGACAACCTTTTCAGGAAATACAAATAATATGTCGCTGGCAGGGTTCTTCCTTTTCCTCCCTTCTGACACAGATGACCCCGGCCTATACACAGTGGTTGCGCATGTGTGAAAGTTGAGAGCAATTAAGTTTAACCTAAGGCCTGTATAGAACATTTTACAAGCGACTGCATGCAGTATTTCCTAAGTTAGAGCAAAGTAAGGATGGGTTACAAAGTCTATGTACACTCGATACATAGCACTTGTAAATTTTGAAATTTGTTCAGAGTTCAATATAATCAAGTTCTAGTAATTGTTTTTATGATAGTTATTAAAATAGATATATAGCAATTTTGGGGAAAGCAGTGAGCAATGCATTACACTACACCATTAATTTATAAATTTGAATTATTAAGTGATTTCACACTGACAATGTATAAACCCCATAAGTGGGGAGTACAGTTAATATTCTTCATCAATAGTATACTTTAACATCCTGGTCCACCCTTTTCCTTACATAGCTGCTCACTAGGGAAGTATCTATATAGCAAACCTTCTCTCCAAAGTCTAAAGACTTGATATGATGTAAACCATAGTAGGTTGAATACTTTGCACTTACATTAGGGAACAGACACAAAGTCCCAAGAATTCTAAAACCCAGGCTTCACGACTTTATAATGGTTATCTGGCTTATCCTTAATAGAAAAACAAGGGAGTACCTCTCCATATCAGGTCTAGTATACCCTGGTTCCATCCTGTCTGTCCCCTTGGCTGAGTAGTCAGGGAGACTGGCTACTTGTCTAGTATACCCTGGCTATATACAATGGTGGTAGGAGCTGGCCCCTCCATATATAATGACCAGTATTACAAAGAGTGTCTGAAACTCAGTATTAAGTATTTTCTGGCTGAAAAGCTTCATATTTAACAAGGGTTTCCAAGTGAGGATCCCATGGAAGTATCATTGTCCGGACTAGCTATTCCTGGCTGAGACAAGAGGCACACTGCCAACTATTTCATGGGTATTGGACACCTCAGGCACACATGATCATACAGGGATCCAGCCTTATGCCAACATGGAGGCACCCTATACCACTTTAATTGGCTTAACTATTTTGAGAACTGTTTCAGGGCCTGACTGGTCTAAGGCGTCACTCTCATATTAGACTGGTTGATGGCAATGAGCTCAGGGCTCGAATTTTACTCAGGTTTACTGTAGGTGGTTTTCCAAAATGGTTTACCAATCTCTTTTCACGCAAACGCGTGTCGATTACCTCTTAAATGCTTCCTTCCTCATCCCTAACCGATTAGAGTAATTATATATGTGTATAACCTGAACACTAAACAGGTAGTAAAATTCGGTGATATATATTGAGCATACCAACACTTGGCCATCGGGCAGGCCTCGGTGCCAATGTGGGGTGTCACAGGGAAAGATACATTCCAACCTATTGAGTGTTCCAACACTAACACTTGCCAAACCTCGGACGGATGGTACACTTTCTTTGAGCATAGTAACGAAATAATTCTTGATATCTTACTGTCCATTCAAAATAAATTTTTGTTACTACAAAAAGCACTTAATTAGAAGCTGGACTCCAAGAATAGATAGATTCCTTCAGAGATGGAAGGTAATTATTGGATTCGAGTTCAAATATAATTTTAAGTAAACCAACACATCACTAAACATGAACTTTCTAAACAATATCAATTTAATCATATTATATTAAATCTAAAATTAATAACCCTCTAAAACAATTTAGTCAGGTCATAGTATTGTGTTGTAGAATTTTGCTCCAAGATCTCAGTCAACAAGAGATATTTTGCGTCAGGGGGCTAAATTGCATGAAATGCAAGAAGAAGTGAGGAGAAGGAAGATTGACAGAGATGTTCAAGGTGTAGTGACCTCCCCTCAACATTATGTTCATCAGCCAGTTAATTCAAGGCCTCAGGTTAGTTGAAAGATGGTATGGTTATATTTTACATGTTTTAAAAACGTTTAAATCATTCCCACCATTTTATTAGTATTGATAAATGTTATATATAGATCTGAATTTGTGAGTGCTTTAATATTCTTGGTCTAGATTACGTAATTTGAACAGTTCACTTTTTGCCTAAACATGAACCTGCAAGTAAAAATACAACACTTGAATGGATAAGATAATAGAAAATTAAAGCCTCCACACTTGCTTCAATAATCATAACTTTAACCCACTTTGGTGGCCTCATGGTCTAAGTCGTTACTCTCGCAGTAGGCTATACTGCCGATGACAGGGCAAATGAGGTTTGAATCTTTCAGGTGTACTGATAGTGCTTTTTCCAAAATGTTTTTTCCACTCTCCCTACACATAACTGCAGGTACTTTTCCTCCAAATATTACCTTTCTAATCCCTAAAACCATTAGTGTATTTGGTACATGAGCGTAGAACCCAGACAGGTAGTAAGACACATAGCTAAAAAAATCTATAGTTCCACATAAATGGTGACTGCCTATTTATTTCTTATAATTATATAGTAAAATTAGACCCACATTCATACAATAGAATTTTTATGGATCAATATTTGGTACTTTTAACCATTATCAAACAAACTTGTGAAAAAAATCACAAACTGCTTTTATTTGAGCCTTAGAAATTGCTTTTATTGTTATGTGACTTGTGTTCACCCCTTGTGTTCTATAATCTTACTTTAAAGTTATGTATTTAAAGAAATATGACAGGTAGTATTTTGAAGTTTTCTGTGATGTTTTATTGTATATTCAGTTATTTTATTAGTTTTAAACTTTTAGCAGTCAGATTTATAATGAACATTAAAAAAAAATATTTGGAGTTAGTGAGGGATTTTTTTTTTTAAAGAGTATATTTGCAGACTTTTTGTAAGTACTTATTTCTCCACCATCATAATTTGGATCACAATCTGCATTTTATTCCTCACAACTAAAATCATTTTACTTAAAACTTTCTATTATTTTATATTCATTAAAACCTTTCTTTTTTGAACACCATTACATACTGATTTGTTCAAAGAGCTGTTGCATGGGTACTGAAATACTTTACATGTCAAGGGTAACAAAACCATGTAATTGAAGTGAAATTTATATAAGATATTTAATTCCACCAGTATCTGGTACTTTGTTCTAGAAATAACATTTCTACTATGTCATTGCTTTAGTATCAAACAAACAACATATTTCAGCCTCGGTCGCATGGTATGAGGCGTCATTCTCGCAATGAACTATACTACTGATAACAGTAAAATCGGGGTTCAAATCGCGGTCGAGTATACTGAGGGTTGTTTTTCCAAAGTTGTTTTCCACTTTACCTCCACACATATGTGGGTATACCATTTAAATTAACCTTCTATATTCTAACTCATTAGTGTAATTAATATATATATGTGTATAACCAGAACCGGTAGTAAAATGTGGTGCTAAAGAAATATTAAATTATTTAATTAATCAGAACAAATTTTTAACAAATGAAGTTATTAAATTGACTTGTAATGTGCGAATGTACATTTTAATCTCCCTCTTCTCTCTGTCCGCCCAACCCACTCCTCAAATAATGAATTTTAGAGTAGCCAAAATTGAAAAACCAACACTGGCATAAACTATGTACAAAGTATTTTATTTTAAGTATGAGCTACATTTAAAACTGGCAACTTTTTGCAACAAAATTAAACAAAAATTATTTTTTTATTATTATATTTCTAATACTGCTTTTTATAATCGAAATGATTAAAATCAAATATTATGAACTAGAACTTACTTTTATCAATCAAAATGGGTCGACCATTTTTGACATTCAGATATTGATCACTAATTTATTTAAAACATCACAATGTTTAACAAATACATTCCTACATGCTATACACTTATTTGATTCTTGTATTCCATAACATACTAAAAATAGGTTCTCAAGATAAAATAACCCTTCATGGTTTTAACTAATTTAATCAAGCCAAAACAATTTTGAAATATAACAGGATTTAACTAATCATAATTAAATTTAATACAGGCCCAATTTTATGGTGTGAGGTTTTTTGAATATTAATTAGTAACTTCAACCTATTTGTTGTTAAAAGCTAGCTCGCATTTCACTTTATTCCAATCTTAAGATATAGAGGCTAGTGATTTAACCCAAAGTCAAATAATACAACTGTATCATTTAACCCAAAGTCAAATAATACAACTGTATCCTGAATGTTATAACAAAACTTGGATTTATAAGTCAGAATTTACACACAAATATTTAAAAACAATATACATTGGATGGAGAGCAATTCAGATAATATAACGCCTTTGATTTGAAAATCATTAAGTATATTTAAGTAGTCTAATAGAGAAGAGGGGCTAGTCTTCTCTTTAGACAAAAGATAAAATAGTTAATTCTATAAGTTTTGACTATAATATAAAATATCATTAAAAACACCAAAGGTAAGAAAACAAAGTGTGTAAATACTATGTATGTAAACGAGAGAATTATAGAAGCAAATATATTCCTGATCCTGAATGTCCCATCATCATAATTAGAAGAATAAGGCAATGGTGAGAGTTAAAGTATTTGAGTTTCATTATTAAAACTGCCCAACAACTAAAAGAATAGTTTAGATCCAAACATTTATTAATATATTTGTGATACTATTCATAAAATTAATCTACCAAGAAATTGAAATGTGAACATGTAGGGAAAAAAACCCTTTAAACTTGGACAATTATTTTAGAAATAAAATAAAAGTAATATATAAGACATTTTTGATCTATTAAGAAAAACAATAAAACTGTGAAAAATTTGAAATAAATATCCAAAGTTAGAAACAGCAAATAATTTGACAAAGACACATGACTAGGAACATGTAAAATTTGCATTTGCAAAAATGCGAGTTCTTACACAAATAACATACATTTAAGTTTTTTTCCCACATAAACATAATTTCTTTGTAAATGGGAAAATACCACATATAATTTTCAATATAGTAATACTGATGATAGCTACCATTTAACCGGATAGTATCAATTTTTGCTGATTTTAAAGGTATAAAATGGATCACAAGATATATGAGTATTTTCACATATTTAGTTTTTTTTTGCTTTCTTGCTACCTTACAAATAGAGAAAGTATTTTGATCATAAAAAAATCAAACTCAAGATGTTAATGAATTTCGACGTTTCATGCCCAACCCAAATTTAGGTGTTTTTGCATTTCAGTCTGTCTTGTCTGTACCTCTGAATAGAGCCTAAAACTATTTTACTGGTCAGGCTAAGATTTGGTATTTAGTGTTTTCATAGGGTTAACCTGAGGGGTTTCTGGAATTTGATCAAGGCCGTAGCTGGGGGGGGTGGGTGTTTGCGGGGGGTTCAAATCCCCCGCGAAATTTTATGAACAAAATATATATGGCTTTATTTATTGTTCAAATAATATCAAAATTAAGATACAACTACAAATTAGGTGGCTGTGTTACCATAAAAAGCACTTCACAGAGCTTCTAGAGGTGTTAAATATTCTGAAATTTTCGTAACCTTTGGCATTTTGGGGTTTAATTTACCATAAAAAAAACACATCACAGAGCTTCAAAACGTGTTTAATATTTGGAAATTTTCCAAGCCTTTGGCAGCTAGGGGGTTATTTTACCATGAAAAAAAACCCACTTCAGAGAGCTTCTGGAATGTTTTATCATTTAGAATTTTTTCTTTTTTCTACCTTCCATTAATTCGGGGATGTGCCTACCGAACACCCCCCCCCCCTTCCCACCTGAAATTATTGGCTGGCTACGACCTTGAATTTGATATCTAATTCTAAAATTAAGGGTAGTTTCCTTAAGGGTGTAAAGAGAAAAAAATTATTTAATCAAATTCGGCTCTAATGGTTTTGATTAAATTTCATTTCTAAGCATTGATAAATATTACAAACAAAATGGCTACTCTCAATTTTTTTGTCAAAATTCCTTTAAAGTTCCTGGTCTAATGTATAAATTCTAATCTTTTAACATTGTTCTGTAACTCTTTGAGATATGAAATTACTTTTCATTTAAAATATGTAGGTCTATATATATAAAAAAATATTTGAAACACATATTTATAAAACCAAGAATTTTCAAGCTATACGCAAATATGTATATTTTTTAACCTTTCGAACATGAAAGTTGAAGTATTGTGACCATAAAAAATCTATTATGAGATGTTGATGGATGTCTGCGTTTAGTGACCCCCAAATCCAAAAAAGAAGTTTTTGCAATGCTGTCTGTCTCTGTCTGTTTAACCCTAAAATTAAGAGTAGTTCAATAAACGACGAAAAGAGAAAAAAATCAATTTTTTAAAAATCAGCTCCAACAGTTTTGATTAAAATTTGTATCCAGGAATTGATTAAGATTATAAATTAAATGGCTATTTTTATTTTCCCATAAAAATTACTTTTAGGGTACTTTACAGAAGCAGTAATTTTCGTATCTCCGCAATTATTTGAGCTAAATAACCTAACATTGCAAAACTGGTACTATTGAAAACAAAAACTTTTATTAAAATATATCTTTATAAAAACAATAGTTGTTTGAGATATTGGCAAATACATTAAAAGAATTTTGTGAGATTTAGGGTTATAGTGATACTACTTAAGTTTTAACACAATAATTCTCTAATGCCATAAATTAAGTAAATAAATCTCTTCAAAAGCTGGTGTTATTTTTCCTTTAAATTCTTAGGATAAATGTTTGTACAGCAGCTGATCTATCTTTATCATTTTAGACTCATTAGTTAATATCTACCTTTCCTATTGGTCTAAATTGATAAATGAGGAATTTAATACCAATGCGATAACCATAAGATGTGCAACACCTAATAAAATGTCCAAGATTTAACCATAAGTTGAAATTTTAACATGAAGTGTTGACCATTGTGGACCCAATATCAGTTTTTTTTATTATTTCAAATATACAAATGAGGACTTTAATTCTTTGTTTTCAGCCTTTAAAAGATTTCAAGATAGTTCAAAGCAAAGACATTAATATATATGGATAGTCCTTGTTACCAGCAGTCATGTTTCAAAATTATATTGTCTCTATTTTTATTCACTTCTCCTTATTTAATAGTAGTTTAGTCTTCTATGATGAGATGTTGCGGTGTGATTATTAATTGGTCTAAACTTAAATTGATAATTAATCAATTATTTTGATGTTGCTATTTGAATAGATATCGAGTTTGACATTACTAAGCATGAAATCTTTTGTGCGTATTTATATGTGATTTTTCTCTGAATATGTTAATAAATTGTAAAATACCCAATATAAACAAAAAATCTAGACAATTTTATCCTGGTTTTTTAATGAATACTAATTTTACTCATATTTACATAATCAATAACATTACTTTAGGCATATAATATAATCACTTTTTGAGAAAAATTAACACCACTTTTGCCCTAAAAATAACCTCACCTTGTGCATGTCTCTAATGATAGGAGTTATTGTAAAGACAAGCAAAGATGATGCAGTGAATAGAAGAGACTAAATTGGATATCATTCAGTGTAAATATAAACATCATGGTAGGCTTTCTTGATGACAGGATTGTGGGGATTATCACTTAAACTGCCTAAAACTGAAGAAAATTAATCAATAAACTTTAATACTCTCTACAAAAGTAAATACGTCGCTAAATTTCAATTGGTGACTGCTAAGCAAAAGAAATTCTCTTGAGAAAGTTACAACAATTGCATATGATATCTTGAGAAAATTACAACAATTGCATATGATGTTAACATTTATGGAAAGTAGCATTGTAGCAGATATCACACAAGATAACCAAAATCTTAACACACTATTGGAAAAATCAAGAACACATTAAAATTCAACTCCGAAAACATTTGTCTATGGCAGAAGCAACTAAAATATACTGGGCACAAATTCTCATGAGACTCATGCTAGACAAGTCAGTGTTAAATAATGATAAAAAAATACACTTTTCAGAGATTGTAGAAAACTACTACATTTTAGATTCAATAGATATATTTAAACATCCATATTTAAGTTAATGAGTCAAAGAAGTAATAAGATAGTTAACATCTAGACCCTGAATCACAAACTAATGGACAAAGCACATATCCCGGACCAGTGTTTGGCAACCATGTAATAGTGTTGTGCCAAACTAATATTGAAAAATCGCTCAGCATGCCAACCAACCTTAGCCCACCCAAATCATTTATAATTTAATACTAGTCAACTAATACATCCATTGAAGCAAATTTAAATAGAGCTTTTAAAATGTAAATGTAACAACATGTTTCTCAATCGAATACATTAAATAACTACTGTTTCTTAAGTATCTGATTTTATTCAAATTTCTCAAGTGTCCCTAGAATAATTGGTCTTATTGTTTGTAAACAGCAACATCCATCTAATTGAAGTGATTTTAAAGCTTTATTTTTTTATTTGTGTACCGAGCAACTGGAAATATTATTTTCAAATAAAAGTTTTTATTTCCAAAAAAACTGTTTCATTGCTTGTTTTTCTGTTAATTTCAGTGAGTATGATTTTTTATTGCTCCATAGCCTAAAATGCAAACTCACCTTAGGGTCCTGTATTATTAATTTTTAAACACAAGTAAATGTGTGTGATATGCCCTTTTTTCTTTATGTTGAAAAAATTTAGGGGCAGATGGTAATACATATTATTAAATTAGTTTGACTGCATCCCTCTCATACAGCCTTTTTCCTTCTCTTCCCTAATATATTATTGATTAAATGACTAATCTCAAAATCTAGTCTCTAGAAGATATTTGCAATTTTCTAACAAACTCAATGTTATACTTGGTTAATTTTTGATTGATAATCTTCACACACACACATATATAGATATATACAGATATTGGAATTTTGATAAATAATTATGAATATTAAAAGATTTCAGAACCATAGTACTATTTAAGGATTTTTAATCATTTCATACTTATTTTTTCCTGGATTTAAACACTAGAAATTTGTTAAATTTGTTTTCTTGTATATTATTTGGAGTGAATAGATCACTTTTTAACAAGCTTGTTTAAAACTATGGTGAGTTGAATTCTTATGGAGTTTGTATTAAAATCTAGTCTAATCTAACCTAACTCAAATCTGATGTGTTTTAATTCAACAGGGTAAGTGTGGCAGTACAAATGCTGAGTGTGTTTGGCAATTAATGTTCTGCTCCATTATAAACCTTTAGTAATTTAGCACTCTGCTGCTAAAACCCATTAAGATCTCTAAAAACACCAACATAAATAAATACAACAAAAAAATAAGTGTAACCTGCTTGGGGGTCAAGAGATTTAATGTTTCAGTCTTTGAGTTGGACTGGATTTTCTTTGATGGTGTTATTGAGGTTGGAATCCTGATTGAGTGTACGGAGAGAGGTTTTTCCTCCAAAGGGTCTCCCACTCTTCTGCCATGCAAATGTGGGTACATTTCATTTAATTCTATATTTTCCTTAGTCCTACTCAATTAACAATATCAATGTAAGTGTTATAACTTGAACATTTATTAAGAGAAAGGGGGAAAAAATTGAATAGAAATTGTCCTAAAAGGGAGAATCATCTCTACAAAAGTTTTATCAAAACCCTTTACTTTGTTTACTATGTTTTAAAATATACTCTAAATTGAAAAATGATACCTGGACATTAAAATCGAACCTGAAACCCTATGCTTAGTATGCCAATGCACTAACCATTGAGTTATTCAGGAGTTACACTGTGCCCAGGACCTTAGACACTAGGATCGCTGTTGTTAGTCCTATCATCACCCAGCAGTGACACTAGTGAAGTCCAGTATTGAAGGACTCAAGCTGGCAAAAGGAGCGCAGCGAAACCCCATAAGGTTGAGAGTCTGTTTCATATTTGTCTGTGGCCCAGAGTCAGTCTTACCTCATATTTTAAGGCCGATTCTTTGAATATCATCATAATCATCATCAATTGTTTCCGGCCTGTGGCTTTGTCATTTTAGTAAAATGCCTCCTTACTCTATTCTTCCACCACTCTTCCTTGTCTAGCTTATTTCATTCTTCCCCTCTCACTTGAACACTTTCTCTTATCAGCTCTTCCCATCTCTTTCTTGGCCTCCTTTGGGGTCTTTTTCCTACGACGTGCGGAAATTGTAGGCTACATATATACCTGGATAGCTCACCCGTTAGAGCTGACAATTTCTGCACATCCATCACAGACTCTGGCTTAAAATATAAGTGAAGAATGTAACGGATGTAATGGATAACTCGGTGGTTGGAGCATTGGCATGCAAAGCCAAAGATCCCGAGTTTGTTTCCTGTGTCCATGTGTCATTTATCATTTGATCTGATATGATCTGTAGATGCGGGTATAAATATAATTAACAAATATTATTATTACTATTATTACTATTATTACCAGAAAAATAAATAACAAAAATAATATCAAAATACATAAGGCTTAAGAAAAATATTCATTGATGTAATGAAAATCTGTTTTTTTTAATGTCACAGAAACTTTATGGGTCATGTGTTTAGTGAAAAGCTTTTATTAATTTCACCAAATCTCTATGATCATGTTCTGGTTGGTAATAAAATTAAATATATTTTATAGTTTTCAATGAATGAAACTACACTTTGCATTGAAATTATACTAATTAAACATAGAAACAAATATTAAGAGTAAGTCAATAACAAATCTACCATGTACAATAAATTGCATTTTTGTGTTTATTTCACATTCTAAAATTACTTTGGTTTTTCTATAGATGGTACAGAATAATTCTTCACACAGGCTGCTTAGTTCCAATAATCAATTAACTAACCAAGATCAACCAAATCATCAAGGCCCAATGGCCCCACAATCTCCTGGTTTTCCACAAACTCACCCAATGAATTCTTTATATGCTGGGTCTCGTCCTCAAGGAAACTTTGCACCTCCAACTGCTCCTAAACCAACACGCCAACCCGTACCTCAAGATATACAAAGGCTTCCCTTCTCGCCCGAGTCTAGACATTCCACACACCCTGAGCTACATCAAGGTCCATTAAGGCCTCCAATGCCACCTGATGAATTGGGGTACAGGGACTCGCCCCCTCCTCCTCCTCCACCCACTTCCACACATCCTCTATACCAATCATCACAGAAAGCGCCACTTCAAACTGGGTAAGTGTGTATGCATAAGAGAACACCCCTTATTTGTATACTTTAATCCTGTATGACTGTTAAATTCTCATAGTTAGATATTTTCAAATTATGTGAAAGCTTAAATATATTTATTTGAGTATTAATTTTGAGGCACTATTTAAAAAATCCTGCTCATAAATAGTACAAATTTTTATATTTTAAAAAGTTTATTTTTCATTCATTCCCATTCAAAGCTATACATTATATTTAATGAAATATATATTATAGTCCCCTATTAGTAGTCCAGCAAAGAAATGGTTTGGAGCAAAAAAAAAAACTGCAATAGAATTTTTCACTATTGTGTTATAAAAAATGTACAGAGTAATAAATTCAAAGCTTGTACAAATTAGTTCTTGGGAAACTACCGCCATCTTGATAAAAATGGTGGCTAAAATAGGTTTTATAGATTTATCTTGTAATTCTGTTGGAAACAAATGTTCACTGTGTATAACAAATTTATAATTTCTAATTGAGCATTAAATGTAAATTGTTGTTTAAACATTTTAGGATTGGAACAATATTATTAAAGTACAAAACATTTCGTATTTCGAGAAAATCATTAACTAAACAAAAATACAATAAGCATTGATTACAATTCTGTGATCTTCTGTCCTGTTTATTTTATGCGAGTTCTAGTTTATCACAATTTTCATCATAATTGTCTAGTTTATTTTGAAAATCATCTTCATAATAGTGGGCACAAGAATATTGTACACTCTAAACTATTTCCCTGCAACTGCAACACATAGTAACACAGGATTTCACACAATTGCAGCAGATTACAGAGAGAAATGCTTGTGGGGCATGCGGTAGATCAGTTGTAACTAGATAATATTAATTTATTCTCAACTCTCAACCCCAGTCACATGGATTCAAAGCCTCTTCTTCCATGTACTTATCTGATAGTAGACACGCATAGCATAGTACTGCAATAACTTTTGCTCTTAGTATTATTTGGTGCAGATGGGTCATCATTTCATGATGTTTACCATTGAATAACATGACCTTGGTATTTTCACCTGTCAAAGCAATGTTGAAGTAGTTTGCTTTATAGAAGAGAAATGATCTGCAAAAGTGGCCATATTTTTTAATTCACTATTTTGTTTAGTTCCTTTTGTTTTATTATTACAAAAATTCTTGATGTGCTATCACATCCAGTAAAGGTATTAATAAAAAGCAATCTTCTACAAACATCAAATCTAAGTCTTTATTTTATATATATATCAAATGTTGTTCTTTAGGTTTCATTTGCTCAATATCTGTGAGGTAGTACAAACAAACATAGCTTGTTGGGCTTACAGTTGAACAACAATAGGATATGGACATCAGTACCTTCTCCAATTACATTTACATAATGTTTCACAAAGTTATAGAGCCAGTTTTGGCATTCTGTGTCAGCGTCTCCAGTTGCATAAATAACAGTGATCCCCTTGTTATTAAGATGCCCGCCTATGAGAAACAGCATTTGCCCCTTGCTAGTGCTATTGGATGAGAAATAATCATTCCTTTCAATGAATCTTTGTTTCGGGAAGAAAATTGACTGTGGGACTGATGCTTGTGCTTACTCTGCCTTGGTGAGTACTGTCCTTTATGGACAGGTCTCCTTCATAACCATCAAAAATCACAAAGCAATAGCCGTATTTTCGAAAAGCAAAATCTGCATAAGAAGGAGCAATATCGGCAAATGTTGCTTCATTATGTCATTTAATACAGTGAGGAAAGGAGACTCCATCAAGTACATAATGGTGAGGGCCATCAGGGGGCTTGTATTGCAAAGTTTTCCTCCCGACACACTGAGAAATAGTATGTGACAAAGATGATTTGTCAGCCTTTTGAAGCATCGTCCTTGATTCAAATAAGTAAGGAGGATATGCACATACCTCATATGTTAATGCTTCATCTAGGCTGAAGTTTCCAGTATTAGCTATAACTAGCATTCACTGAAATAACAATCCTGGTTCAATGCTCACATCATTGCTTATTTTCACACTAGAAGTAGTGTGCAAACTTTATCTGAGCGCTTTGTACAATATGGATACGTCCTACAACACTCATAAACTTTGATTGGAAGGAACAAAGTATAAGAATAATTTACAAGTTTAGCAAATCAGTATATTAATATTAAAACAAGTCAAAAGGAATTACATAGAACTAAAGGTAGAAATGATTCAAACCATCCATTGTTTAAACATGAGAATATAAACGGTTACAATAATATAAATAGCTTGATAAGGGAGCATCAGGTGTGAATCATTTAAGTACACCCTATAACCCACACATATAGGTCATAGGTGTAAATAACTCGTTAAAGCAGGACAATTACTAATTCATCAAATAGGATGAAAGGCACCAAACTCTTATGGCAATAAAATTAGTGGCGGTAATCAAATCTAATTACAAATGTATTATACAGCCTACTGCTTACAAGGCTTCCAACTACTACACATAATTTCAAATACAAAGAACTAATCCACACAAAATTAGTCCAAGTTTAAGGAGCTACAAGGCCGGTAATTAACCTGAGCTAGCTAGCTTGCTTGAGTTAACTCCATAGAAAGTTAGACAGTACAATGGTATAATCTCCTAAAAGAGAAATTATTATTTTACAACTAGTAAAAGGCAAACTACCAGGATTATAGGCGCTACATATACTACAGCACGCCAATTCCTATTTAGCACTGCCTGGGCAATCAATAGTATATTTATTCTGTTAGCCAGAAAAGGAGACAATAATACTATACAAAAAAGTGATCATCTATGACTAACGCTAAAGGTGCCTCAAGGGGGCCGTAAACAACAAACAAAACCCCGCGGGCCACTACTCTGGACAAGTAACACTCACACAGGTTGTGCACCTCATTCCAGTACACAGACACATCAGAGACAAGAGTCAGTTACAGACCCAATTAGGTAGTGAAACAAAGCAATAGATAATCTGTTTTCCTCCATTATTTAATTCTATTCTTTAGATTAGCTGCAGCATTGTCATATAGTCTGAGGAGTCTAATATTCACCTTAATATTTGCGACTAAGTCTAATAGATATAGAAAGATAGAGCATAAGGTCCACAATTATAAACTATGCCTTTTGGGCATAGAGAAATAAAATAAGTCAGTAGTACCAACATACAAAAACTATGTCATATGGACATTGAACAATAGAGCCTAAACTCTACGATAAATTACATTATCCCTCAATACTAAAGTATCCATTGTAGCTTCCTCTGCAGCGAGGAGGTGACACAAACACCTCAACCAGCGCGATATTCAGTAAATAGTTTTAGCAGATGCTCGTGAATATGTTTCAGCAGTTCCTTTGACGAGTAGTTACAATAGAATTATACCAGCGGGATTGATAAAATTGGACAGGGTTATCTCCAAGTACAAAGGGGGGTGATAATCTTCTAACATCACACCACCTGGCCACTAGCGCTTGCCAATGGCTGTTGAGAACACCCCAAAGGAAGCCTCTCTCATTTGCTCTTCGTCTGGCTCAGGTGTTAGATGTTTGTGTGTTGGTCTTCAAAGCCGAGTTGCCTCATTCATGGGGGCATTTTTCATGAGGATTGGGCGTCTACCGCTTGTGATGTCACAGTGAATCTATATCTGCCACACATTATTAAAATTTATTAGATCTGGTAGTAATAGTTTTAAATCTATTATAGGGTTTCATTGAGTGTAAGTGTTAAAATGTATTTAACACGTTACACTCCTTTCCTATCATTTCAGTTAACACACTTGTACCAACAGCTCGTAAATCACACACAGTGACATGATGACCACTTGTAACTCCTGTAACTATATTCTGTGACGAACCCTCAATATTGAATGATGAGATATACTGCAACCATGCAAGGGCATTGTTGAAATCAGTAGTATCCCTTATTACTCTAGACTCTCTCAGCTCTTTGTGTTCTTCACTTGTTTCATAAGTGTTGGAAAATAGTGATTGCATGGCTTTGTTGTATTTAGAACAGGTTGGCTTTGATAAGACCCATAAATATCTCTGGATATCAGAAAAAGTACTTCCTCTATTAAGGCCACAAGTGCTATTCAAAGATCTCATTAGCACTTGCTCAAGAGCTAGATCACATGCTAATCCAGGCCTTATTTTCTTAGTTTTTCTGATAACATGGAAACCTTGTTGGAATCTTGTATAAACTGAGGACTGCAATGTAGCTAAGAACAGCATGTTAGTACAGGAAGACAAACTTCAGCTAGTTACTATGTATTTTATTGCTGCTGCAAACACAGGAATTGCTTCTTTTACTGCTTGCAGATAGGGTCTCAATTTCCAAGTGGTGTCTTAGTAGATATCCGCTTTACAAAAATATTATGTGGATCGAATTTGTGTTAAATTTTCTTTTATTTAACTTTGTACCCTTAAAAAAAAATTTACATTAATACAGCGATTTAAGAGATGAATCAAGAAAATCTATTTTCACCATCATTTTTTCAATATGGCGATGGTTTCCATAGCACTAATTGATGTGATCTTTGGATATGTTATTCTGCACATTTTGTTGATTATGATGGTGAAAAATTCATTTCTATTGCAGTTTTTTTGGGGGGGAATGGGGTGGGGGATATTTTTTCCTTATCTATCATAAACTGTTATCCATTAATAGAGCCAGTTGCATATCACAAGAATTGATAAATGATTTGTTTGCTTTTGATATGGCACTACATTGTTTCATTGTAAAACTTAACCTAGGCTACAATGTAATCATGTAAATCTTAATATTGTGTTAAATAAGTATATTCAATTCTAGGTGGTTTTTCTTGTACTACAATACTTAATTTTTGCAATTATTTTTCCTTGTGATTTAATAAAAGCAAAATCTCTGTTTTCATCATTTGTGTACAAGTCTGTTTAGGCCTGCAATTTTAAGATAAATATTATATCATCAGTACACATGGCATATTTGACATCATTAAATTAGGGTGTATTAGGGTCCTCAGTTATCTTATCTTCCTCCATTACTGCTTTTGTCATTCTCTCTCCTATTTTTTTAATTGTGTCTATTTCAGAGCAGTGGTATAACTTGAGCTATAGTAAAATTTTAAAATAAGACAGTTTGAATATGATAGTTAAAGTGATTTAGAATTATTGTTTTTCTTTCACCAGTGTAATGTACAAGCAAAGTAGTGGTGTTGAATTATATATATATATATATATATATAT
>CABFOV010009344.1:0-14366 GCA_902141375.1 Timema poppense
GTTCCGGTGTTTATCTCGAGTGGCGAGCATGTGCTCTTTGTTCTTTAATTGTTTATTGTTCTTTCATAAATAAAACTAACAGTATTTCTAAAGTTTAAGTTGTTCCTAAATATTTAAGCTAATTAACAATGCCAAATGATATATTGTTCAAAGTAATATCTAAATTATCGTCCTCAATATGTGTTCTTTGTGTGATCATATACTTAAGTCTTTTCAGCATTCTCTTTTTAAACCTATTTTCTTAATAGCCTCTAATAAAATTTCTGCATTTCTTTCAACAGCTTCCTTAATACTACCCAACAAAGCTAAATCATCCACGTATCCTAGTAGATGCACTTCACCATTTAATGCCAATCCTTCCTTATTCTGTTGCATTACCCTAATCGCATACTCTTAAGGCTAGATTAAAAAGTAATGGGGAAATTGTGTCTCCTTGTTTCAACCCTTTATATGTTCGTCGAACACACCTCAACTATCCCAACCAGTTTTTTGGGTTAGCTAAATCATATATCTTTTTTTAAATCTAGACCTATATATAAATGAGTAAACTATTACAATTAAAAAACTTATATCAATGTTAAAAATGAAAATAGTGAGTGTCAACATAACAGTAAAGTTTTTATTGTTTTTATTTAGTGTAGATTATGCCTATTTTTCCTTGTTTCATGGTCAATCTCCCTAACTTTTTCTCACTTTTCAAATTCCCTGGCTATTCCAGGTTTTCCCTGTCAATTCTGATTCCTAAACATTAGCAATTTAATTAGATTTTCCCCTGTGTATTCTACCTCACAATAAAATATTTTATTTATTTATCCACCATTTTTTACTGTATTTATAAAAAATAACAAAATATATTAAAAAACTTAAATTGAAATCTAATAACATTCACAATAAAAAAAACTTTCCAATTTCTAAATTTTACCATTTCTATTCCATGGAAAAACTTTCATTTCCTGGGATCTTTGCGCTAAGAATTAAGGTATCAAGTTGTGATATTAATATCAATTCTTGAGTTATACCTAATTAAGAAATGAAACTATCCAGAAATCAAGTTTGAGATTCCAACCCTTTTCTCTACTTGAATAATTTTAACGAAATAGCAGAACTAGCATCATCACTGGATCTGAAACAATCATGCTTTATACCTTAATTATTTAAGTCAAGAGTATGGAAAAACCGTCAAATTTCAAGGGAGTGTTTAGTTTTGAAATCTTGCCCCTTTTTTGGTTTATGTCAAAGCAATCTAATGAGTCTAATCTAAAAAAAATTCTTAGTTTTTTTTATATTATCCAATTTATGACATCTGTTTGCTTGTTTCTTAACACTAGTTCACAAGGACAGCAGCTTGTTGGGACAATTTGTTTGTCATTGTTATTGTTATTCATATTTAGAAATACATTGTTTTCAATGAAACTGTAAGAACCCTTTTGTCATTATGATGTATTTTAACAGTATTAAGTATTTGTATAAAAACAGCTATGATAGTATTGTGTTTCTATAAAATGCCACTAAGGAATAGAGAGAAAGCCACACAAACATTATTATATTGTGCAATGACACCCACCTGTCAATAATAATAGTTATGAAACATGAGTGTTCCTAAAGTAGATGTTAAACTATTACTAAGTTACAAATAGAATAGATAGGAGATTTGGGATGTGTCTAGTATGGTAAGCAATAAAAAGACAAAAAAACTAAATTTAAAAATGCATTAATGTACTCCTAAACTTTGGGGAAATGAAAGTAAACAAAAAAAATTAAAGGAAAACGAAAGAAATTAAACCGGTTTTGAGTTATTTTTAAATATTTTGTTGTAGAAATTTAATTCCCCACAAGACCATCAAGAAAGAAGCAATTCAACACTATTTCTGTGATATTTAAATTACCGTCTATGAGTTGATTTATACTGAACTAGTTTCTAACTTACTATATAGTCTTTTGTAAAGGATGAGAGGAGATGTAAGAACATACCTTGGGGGAGAGGATTTTATTTTAGGTGTAGATGAATGAACTCGAGTTCCATAAGCAGTCAATTGTTCATTATTTTCCTCTATATTTCTCTTTAGAATAATGTTTGTTGGAATTTTGGTATGTTTTATTAAAAGAAAGAAAAAAGTAAGGTTTTAATTGTTTAGCAATGAAAGCACAACTATCACATCTTTAAGAACTTGACCAATAAGACTCCTAAAATGAGCTTCATTTTAATATCTAATTTAATATATTAAATATTAATTTGAATTATTTTAAAAGCTGGTAATGTACATTAGTAAAACCATAAAATATGGGTTAATATGGGTTGAAAAATATAATTTTAGTCTTATAAAATAACATGTGGCCAAGACTAAAAATTTTCTTTAAAATTTTGATTATCTGTAGCCTATTAAAATTCAACCGTTTTGTCAAAAGAATTTTACTTTTAGGTAACACTATTTAATGAAAGTCAATCTCACAATATTTTAGAAAATATTCTAAATAATTCTTTAGTAAGGAGTAAATCAATAAATATGAGTTAAGATTTAGGTATATTTATTTTGAAATTATGAAGATATGAGTTCAGATTAAAGATTTTTTTTTAAATGTTTACTGATGATAAACTTTCATTATAACATCACTAAATATTATTTATATACTTGGAAAAAACATGTTCGTTAAACACAGTTTTCATAATATTAGATCCATTGACTCAATAACTAGACATTTACTTGAGTCAAAATGGTCAAATCATAATTTAGTACACCCAATTTTAATAAAGGTATAAATGATTATTTGAATTGATTAAATGATTGATGAAAGTTTATCACCGGTAAAGATTTTTTTAAATTCTTTAATCTGAACTCATATATTCAAAATAATTATATCTAAGTCTTAACTTATGTTTAAAGTAAATCTTTCTTATTTTATTATAACAAACAATGCCAAAAATATTGAAATATACATGTTGGGCTGAGATCATTAAAATAACCTTAATAGCCTGACAAAACCGTGTTGGCTTAAAAGACATGGGGCCACTAGTTGCACAGACCATAATCAATGGCTTGTTCAGGGATAATATTTAAGTTGATCTCCAATCAGTATTTCAAACCTCATTTTTATAAGTGATTAGGTGGTGAGTGTTGATCAAATCTAAGGTCTAGCTAACCAGCCCATCAATTGTTATATTCTCTGATATTTATATTGATGGGAAACATGGCCAACAAGTTTTAAATACTGAGTAAGTTAGTACAGTCTTATTTTTAAACCTTGAATCTCCTTGAATCTTTTGATTACTTAAAAGGTTAAAGTATTCAAGAAATCACAATCAAATCCAATTAAGCCTGTGGAAAAAAGCTTAAAGCTGAAGTTGTTTACATATGTGCAGCAAGCATCACTTTAAATATAATAGATTGTGTTCCTAGTAAGCTGATGCATATCTGATAGTGTCATTGCTGGTATATATGTGTTTATGATGAGTATGTACGAGTAGTATTGGATGTATTAGTTTCCTTACAATTATATTATGTTTATATATTTATATACCTATACTCCATTCACGGTAGGAATTACTCTCTGAAAGGTCTTTTTTCCTGCCAATATCCTATTATATGATAGATTTCTGGTAGGAAAAAAGGTCTTTCAGAAAACAATTCCTACCATGAACAGACTTTACTCAATATGATTTTCTTTTCAAAAGAAGATTTAATTATCCTTTGAGATAAACAATATGTCAAGTATACATTTTATTTAAACACCATTTGACTAAATAATTTCTCAACTTGCGCAGAAACTTTTGAAACAAATAAACTGCCAATAAACTGCTCAATTCAAGGACTTACTTAGTTTGAATCGTGTAATGTGTATGATATAGTGTGACTCTACACCAGCTAGTATATGATCAATAAGATTGCTTTCAGTGGAAAGATTCAAAACATTTTGGGAGAAAAAAAGGAATAACAATTTTTCTATCAGGGCAAATTAGTTCTTTTTTTACTTTTCACTGCAAAATCATTTTTGTTGTTGAATCACAAAATATCTGTATCATTGTTTTGTCAAGTATAAATTTTCTGTTTACTAATCAATACAATTTTGTATAATCATTGCTTTAAAGTAAACATTATTTATGGGCTTATTTATGAAAAATAAATTATCTCGTAGGAAAAGCAAATATAGCTCAGATAAGTGTACTTGAAAAACATGGAGTAAGGCGGCCAAGTATCAAACACAGTCAACTCTCAATAACTAGGACAAAATTTTTTGAAAGTAAAATCGTATGCTGGCAGGCTATAAGTGTTATAGAAGTATTGTAATTCAGGGGGTTGGAGGATATCTCGCCCTCGCAGCGCTACTACCGCTCCCATCTTGCCCCCGCACATACAAAACAGTATAAAGATAATTTGCAAATACTATCTCAACCTTTCCAATTCCAGTACCTAGCTGTGTTATTTGTGTGTGTGTCTTATCTGATTGGTATTGTTAACCATGTCACATTAAAGTATAATATTACTTTAGATAAAGTATTAGCTTTTAATCCTTAGACACAACTTTATTTCCCCTCTATAAGACAGACTTTTTGTAAATTGGACAGACCCCAGCCGCCTTTAGTATGAGTTATCGAGAATGTTTACTATATTGGCAGTGGTTCCTAACCAGGGGGCGTGAAGCATATTTGAGGGTGAGCGAAGGGGAGTGGGGGGAGATGGTAATTAGGAAATAGCATTAAAAATCAGCTAAGCATTGAATATATTTTTATTATTCCAATTCATTTTTTAAAGTAAGCAGATAATTATTTCTTATGGTATAGGCCAGATGTAATTCATCTAATATGTGAACAGCCAAAAGTAAGACACTCCTGTACATTCACATGTTATTATCAAGTGTGCACACCTTAAATTCACCCCCAATTCTCCTCTTTATCCTCCCCCTCAGCAACCAAACCATGTGCAACACCACCAAATTTTGAACTGTGAATCTCATAAAAACTAAACGGTATTGTATTTGAAGTGAAAAGTGATTTGCACTATGCTGTCAAAAATCAAACCAAATACTCAAGAATTGATGAAAACAAAACAGTGCCCACCTAAACACCAATTTCCAGTCTTTTTTTTATGTACTATTATCTAGCCAGTGTTACATTGATGTTTGTATAAAATAAAAAATCAACAAAAAACTAGAATTTTTTTTAAGATTCTTTATAACCATCCAAAAAATTAAGAGGGTGGATGGGGGAGTTTGATAATCTACCAAGGAGGTAGTCAGCTGAAAATGTGTGGGAACCAATGGTTTAGAGCAGGAGTGGCCAGACTTTTGGATCTAGTGATCTACTCCTGAAAATAAAAATCATTTGTGATCTACTTCATAACCTTAGACTGATAGTGTTTGTTTCATTAGTAGAATAATTAATAAACCTTTTTCTGTTTTGGTAATAGAATGTATAATCCCTTCACCGCCTTAAATAAGTTTACCGTCAAACTATAGTACTACAGTATATACAGTAGCCCCATGGCTTCTTTGGTGCTGAGTGACAGCTGACGGCTTTGAAACATTACCAGACCAAATTATGTATCCCTACGCTGAGCCATATTATCTGCAAAAACATGTGTTTAGCAGCTGTCACTTCTGACAGTCAAAATCTAGGTATATAGCTAAATATCATATTCTGAAAATTGAAAAATGACACCTGGACACGGGAATCGAACCCGGGACCTTCAGCTTAGTACGCCAATGCTCTTACCACTGAGCTATCCAGGATTCGTCCCGTGCCCATGGTCATTCTTCACTCATAGTTTAAGGCAGAGTCTGAGATAGACGTGCAAGTCGTCAGCTTATAAACATGTGATTATCTAAGATCACAGCCATCAGACAACGCAGCCATCAGCGACTCGGTAGTTGGCAATTTTGCGGCCAATTGACAATTATATATATAATTGTACAGGATTGCATATATTAATGAAACAAATAGCCGAAACTATTGTTAATGCATTTTAGTGAGGATTACACCTTTTAGATATCATATTCTGAAAATTGAAAAATGACACCTGGACACGGGAATCGAACCCGGGACCTTCGGCTTAGTACGCCACTGCTCTTACCACTGAGCTATCCAGGATTCGTCCCGTGCCCATGGTCATTCTTCACTCATAGTTTAAGGCAGAGTCTGAGATAGACGTGGAAGTCGTCAGCTTATAAACATGTGATTATCTAAGATCACAGCCATCAGACAACGCAGCCATCAGCGACTCGGTAGTTGGCAATTTTGCGGCCAATTGACAATTATANCTATCTCAGACTCTGCCTTAAACTATGAGTGAAGAATGACCATGGACACGGGACGAATCCTGGATAGCTCAGTGGTAAGAGCATTGGCGTACTAAGCCGAAGGTCCCGGGTTCGATTCCCGTGTCCAGGTGTCATTTTTCAATTTTCAGAATATGATATCTATGAGGGACTATCCCCACTAAAATGCATTAACAATAGTTTCGGCTATTTGTTTCATTAATATATGCAAATCCTGTACAATTATATATATATAATTGTCGAATGGCTGCAAAAATGCCAACTACCGAGTCGCTAATGGCTGCGTTGTATGATGGCGGTGATCTTAGATAATCACATGTTTATAAGCTGACGACTTCCGCACGTCCATCTTAGACTCTGCCTTAAACTATGAGTGAAGAATGACCATGGACACGGGACGAATCCTGGATAGCTCAGTGGTAAGAGCATTGGCGTACTAAGCCGAAGGTCCCGGGTTCGATTCCCGTGTCCAGGTGTCATTTTTCAATTTTCAGAATATGATATCTATGAGGGACTATCCCCACTAAAATGCATTAACAATAGTTTCGGCTATTTGTTTCATTAATATAGCTAAATGTTGACTGTCAGAAGTCAGCTGTGAGCCGTCAGTCCGCACCAAAGAAGCCATGGGGCTACTGTAGTTTTACTTAAAGTATTTCCTTATTTAATACTTTGTTGACTTAATGCTTTTGATTTGTTGATAATTTGTGTAAACCATATGAAAAGAATAATAAAAACTTTCATCCTAGGAAGAAAATTCATCATTGAGGCAAGGATACCTAATGTTTTTAGATTAGGCTTTGCACAGAGCCAGATGAAAAATATATTTGGCTATCAATTGTTGTCAAACTCATGCTATAATATTCACTGATAGGGAAATATCAAGTACAACCTTTCATGTAAAAACAACTAAAAGCAAGGAAATTTAGCAATAGTTATCATAGAGAGAGTGACGATAAATATTTTCTCCAAAGGTGCATTTGCACTAGAGGCAATTTGGAAGCGAGGTTAACTTGGCTGTGTGGGTGAACAGAGCAAGGCAAACGTGACCAAGCCAAGTCATGTCGATACATTAAAGTGAAGCTGGGCGCATGTTCGGCCTCAACCTGCTTCGCTGCAAATTTTCCTGGAGTGTATACACACCTCAAGACCTTCCCTCAAGAGTTCATCTTTTGTATATCCAATTGTAAGTTTTATTTCCTTAACCGTGTGACCACCAGGGTAATAAATTTATGATTACTTTAATAGCCATTGTGAGTAGGCCCTATCATAGTATGCTTGTAACTTCTATAAGAACATTTGTTTAAAACAGCAAATTAATGGTAATCATATTGCTACAAAAAATTAAATTTAGCAGCAAAAGAGTTTTTATCGGTGGTTGCATGGTTTGCAGTGTAAATTTTTTCAATAGTCTGAATTGGTTGTAATGGAGAGGTTAAGTTTCGGATTGTGGCTGGGTAAACCAAGTGTATTTATAAAAAATTGTTTTCCACTCCTCAACATTAATATAGGTACATTTCCTTTGTATTCAAAACCTTCGTCATCCTTGACAAATAGTGTAAATAATTGGATAACCTGGTAAGACAATAAGATCTAGTTCACAAAAAACCTTAGCAAGAAATAATAGTACCTAACACCAAAAAGACCCAAAGTTGTCCATTAAAACTTGTAGGCCTAGCTTTATCAACAACTGATGAATTAAATGTCTACCATAGAAGTTGACTACGAAGAGTTGGCGGGAAAAAGTTAAATTATTTTGATTTAGCCATGAGGATCAATGGCTTTTATTAAAAGTTACAATTAGCTGATGGCTCGCACTGTGCCTTTCCTCGAAACAGAAATCAACATTTGAGAAACAGTTTGGAGATGTTGTTAGGAAAATCATTATTCTTCAATAAGTGTATATACCATAAGCTATGCTGTTAATATTGAAATAGCTAAACTATATTACGCTAAAAAATTATTTATTCATAAGATTACCTTTGTTTCTCTTTAACACCATGGTCAAGAGGTGGTTCCCTACTTTTCTTAATTGAAAAATTAAATATTGATGGAACAGCATCAGGTTTTAATTTTGTGATTCTGCGGATAGTTGACGCCTGACACTGGGCATCGTTTTCAAAACAGTGGCGGGAAAAATGTTTCGAACATAGCTTTGAACTTTGAGTTGGAGTGAAATTCTTTCTTCCCACTAAAATTGCCCACTTCCTTCTGAGAGCCTCATTTCTGGGAAAACTGAAACAAATAACCACCTTGACAGTGCTAAATAACTCTTAGCTATGGATGAGTTCATAGGTAAAGTGAAGATTTAGATTTGAGAAAAAGTGGATTCAACTCATATTTACTCTATATAAGTAGGCTACTTTATTATAACCCAATTTTTTTGTGAAAGGCTTTCGGAGTAGACTTTTTTTCCTACCAAAACTTTAGTATATAGTCAGTCGGGTACTGGTAGGAAGAAAATTCTTCCATAGCATTATTAATTAATCTTGGGGAACCCCTACCTGACACATACTTGGTTCAACTGGGGTAAATTACAAAATAGATGTGTGAGCCACTAGGGCTGTTAAATAATAACTAGATCATCATCATCATCTTCTTCACGAAAAGCTTCCAGCCACTGGCTGGATCTGTTTGGAACATAGGCCTCTCCACTGCCTTCTTTCTTCCACCTTGACATAGTCCTCTCCTCTTCTCTCTCCTACACACTCCTCCTTACTCCCTTCAGCCATCTGTCCCTTGGTCTTCCTCTCGGTCTCCTACCCCCACCTCCATAACCAACATCTTCTTGGGCATTCTTCCCCTCTCCATTCTTCTCACATGGCCATACTACCGTAGTTGTGCCTTCTCTATCCTATCTTTAACAAGCTCTTCTTTTACTATTCCCCTTACTCTATCATTTCTCATCCTGTCTAATTCTGTCACACCGATACTGCATTTCAGAAATCTTATTTTACTCACCTACATTCTGTTTTATAATGTTCGTTCATTACCTATGTTTCTACAGCACACGTCAATAAAGGTAGGTGATAGACATTGTAGATCACTCCCTTGCACTTGTCTGGCACATCCCTCTGCCTCTGTTTGCCTTCCTCTCTCAATTATTTCTCTCCTGTTCCTTACACTCTCCTCTACAATACTCAACAGATACCTGAAACTTTTTAGTATCTTCAATTTTTCCCCTTCCACTGTCACGCCAGTTGTATTATTGTCCTTCCTTGTCATGATCACCATCTCACCCTTCCTTACGTTAAACCTCATTTCATATCAATCCATAACTTCCTCCCAAACCTCCAGCTGCTCCTGTACTCCTTTATCCTCACTACTCTACACCATGAGGTTGTATTATAATTCTATATAATAACAATTCTATGTTGACATTTTTTACCCAACTCTTGTACAGCCCATAATTTTGTAAGAAGGTTCCCATTGCCTTACTTCTTACGTATGTTTTGTGTTACCTTTCCACGGTAGCGTGGAGTCAGGCATAGTTCCTAGATACTTCATTTTTGTTTGGAAAGAAATTTATTATGCCCAATTTATTCATGGTTGATATGTCTCTTGTGAGATACACATGGCAGTTGATTTGTTCATATAAACTTCATCCTCAAACTTTCTAACCATTTTCCAAACAAAGACTAAGTGTTTGTGTGTCCTGTATAAAACATATTGTGGTATGAAAAAAACAACTATTTTGAATGCTCTGGTATATATGGACATTGGCAAAGTAAATTATATACAAGAACGGGGATATAGCTAGATTTTTGTGTACTCCCGCTTCAATAGTGTGCAATGGCAATCATTTACTCTTAGCGAAAACCCTAAAATGTACATTTTGAAAAAACAATCTTACTAAAGGCCATTCCATCCTCAAATTGCAGTACAGGCTCTTATGGACTATTACCGCCACTTTCCAACCCAATGGTTTCTCCGTTAGTGCTGTCCATTTTCTACCAAGCGGAGTTGCCATTTTGTATGTTAAATTTGAATTATTTCTATGAAATAAGCATGGCATATTAATGAACATTCATTTATGCATCTTGTGAAATCAATTTAAGCCACCATATAAGTTTTTAAATTACTATAGAAAATATGCATTGTGTCAAAGTTTCATGAGGTTCTAAATGTATCAATAATAAGTTTCGTTCCAATTGTGTGGAAAATCCAGTAATTTTATGGTGACTGTTATAATAGTTATGAACAACGTCTAAAAAGTCTGAAAGGCATATCTTTTATACAATGTTAAAAAAATAATTAAAACTTTTATACCTCCTTAAATATTTAAAGTAAAACATGAAAAGGTTTTCTTGTTGAAAACTTTTTTTATTTTTATTTTTATTTTGCATGGGTACATTATGTTTAAGAAATGATAAGAAAAGCTCAAATTAATTTTTTTTTAAACACTATGGGCCAATAGCGCCTCCCACTTATGTGTGGTAGCATTTTGAAGTTGAAAAGGATGTAGTTCATTTTAAGCTCTGTCTAGTCTTGAAGAGCAGAGTAATGTTATACAGTTGTAGCGTTGAGAACTGAAGCGTTAGTTCATCCCATCCACATCAAAATTGATAAATATTGGCTTCACAAAATATAAGGTTCAGTCACTTAAACATTCATTATACTCGTCTTCGTTTGTAGTTATAATTTAATAAACATGGATTTACTGCACTTGCCGAGACAATATTAAAAATGTGAGAATACATTTTATATGTAGCTTCAAATTTTATTACATTATGCTTTTGAATTAAGAAACCAGCTACCCACAGAGGTGAGTGGCTGATTAGTCTAAGGTTTTACACTCACATTTACACTTTGCCACCGTTTCTAATCAGGCCCAGGTTCGATTCCTGGTCGAATTCACTGGCATGAGTTAAACACTTTAGCACAGTCGGTAGAGCGTGAGCCAACTGAGATAGAGGTCTGAAATTGGAATGGTCTGAGATTTATCTTTGGTAAATTGTCGGATAAGGGACTGGATGTTGTGTTTTCTTAATATTAGAGTAGTTTGTAAGTCGTGTGTTGATACAATCAGCGTGTTCGGAAAATACATCCACCTAATACAAAATAATTATCTGAGGTTGATTTTAACAAGTTATTTTTCCATAGTTTCAGGAAAATACTGGTGAACATACTCTTAGCCACTTTACTCCATTATATTATTGATTTAAATCACTGTAAGATGGTGAAAGTCAAAACACAGTCTTCAGACGTAACACTCCATGTAAACATAAATATAACCCTGCTGAGCTTCACACCAATTAATCCTACTGATGACAGTCCTCTTGGAAAAGCAAAGCACAACTGTTTTAAATCAATCCAAGAAGCCTCTCGCCAGTTGTGAGCCATTATTCTTGTGTTACGGGTTACAGTCATTATTTTAACGTGGGCCTACAGAGTTATAAGAGTGTTTGGTGGTTTAATCGTAATTTTTATCGAACGTTTGATCATATTAGATTTTAATTTTTCCTTATATTTTTAGTTATAATATATTTTACTTTATATAGAATGATCATGTTATATATTATTTATTATTGATTCTAGTGTTTAGTGTTAGTTTTTTAAACTATTTGTCATGGAAACCGTAACAAGAAAAGTCCATAGCATAGGTATACTGAGAAGCAAAGAATGTCAAATAATAATGAACATTTTCAATTATTTTATTAAGACAGTGAATGTCACCAAAGCAGTTAGGGAAACAAGTAATGTTCCAAAATAACTATTTACGCATTAAGACAGGAACAAAAATGTGGTCCTTTTCAGATTCCTTCAAAAAGAAAACAAAAAAATTCTAGAACCAACATATACAAAGGTATCTTACAACGTGGTGTTCATCAGCTTGTCCATTCCTTATTGTTCAACAACTTGCCCTCTACTTTAAGTGTTATTTTAATTAGGGTAAATGCAAACGACACACTGCCAAATTTCTCATGAACTACCTTATACAGATTTTTGCAGGAGATGGGTTTTAGGTATGAACAAAGGGGTAACAAGAGTGCTTTCATTGAAAGGGATGACATTATTAGGTGGAGTCATAAGTATTTGAAGGATATTAAGAAGTTCAGAGATGAAGGTAGGCCTATTATGTATACAAATGAATCTATGGTAAATGTTGGACATAGCATTTACAAGAAATGGAAAGATACTACCATTCAGAGTTCTCTGCAAGCATTTTTTGAGGGGTTAAGCACGAGACTGAAGCCAATAAGGGCTTGCGGACCACGCTTTGCAATGGCTCACATTTTTGTGTAAGAAAAACACAGTAGATGCCCATGACAAAATGGATGGTGACGTTTATTAAAAGTGGTTTTTAGAACCATTACTCCCTAATACACCTGATAGAGCTGTTATCGTAATCGATAATGCAGCCTATCACAGCAGAAGGTGTGAAGCGATCCCGACCACATCATGGTGTATAGCTCAAATAGCTGAGTGGCATATTCATAAGAACATTGATGCTGATGACAAAATGAGTAAACAGGAAATGCTGTATTTGGTTTTGCAACACAAACACAAACTTGAAAAATACAAAATGGATGAGATGGTGAAGGCGATGGATCAATAAGTCAATCGTTTGCCTCCGTATAATTGTGAACTTAACCCTATAGAGATGGTGTGGGCTCAAGTAAAAACATTTATTAAAATGAACATTGCTAGTTTTAAGGTTAAAGGTATGAGGCCTTTAATAACTGCCGCGTATGAAAAGATTTCTGTAGATAACTGGTTCAATTATGTAATTCACGTCAAAAAAATCGAAAATGACATGTGGAAAGCAGACAAGCTGCCAAGATGACGAGGAGCAGTTTTTAATAAGATTAACATCATCATCTTTATCATCCCCTGTGTCATCTCCTTAACCCATAAGTCCACCTACTCACTCTCAAAACTTTGAGCTACCTGGGGCATCAACTAAACACTACTTCACAATTGATGGAGTCACGCCCTTGTGCTGGGACAACAATGAAGCATAAAGGTATTTTTTTAGGTTAAAACTAATATGTAATTTTCTTTACATAGAAGGCTTAAATGTGCCTTGAATGGATTTTAGAGTCCGCCGGCCCCCCTTTTCCTTTATACCAGTGTTTTGATTTATAAAACTATTGTATATTAATTTATTATTATTATTGAGTTTTAACTTTTAGTATAATAAAGATGAATTAGGTAAGCCTAATTGCTTATAAAAGTGCACACACATTTACAGGCAAACAGGGAATGTTTTTGCATAAACCTATGTACTTTTTCCCATCTTTGATAGGCGTCCCCTGCAGGTGAGAGTGTACAGTGTATATCAAAAGTGACATTAATATGTTAGTAAACAGAATAATACACAATTCTTGACAATCCAAACTTTAAATTGAGTGCCATAGTCTGTAAAAACTTTGTATAATTTCCTAAGTTTTAATGTAAAAGTTATTCATCTGTTTTGAGTGGATGTTTTCCATGAAAAATTAAGAAAAATTGGCATGGCCCAAACTTTTATATGACTGATTTTCAGCCAAAATATCATTTTATGTTTTTAAAATAAGGTTCATATTTATTTTAGTTTAACGATATAAACATTATCATTTGCTGCAAGTAACTTAAACACAATAACTAACTTTGCACCAGATGGTAATGTATTTTTATAAATTGTAATTATTTTTTCATTCATAAACAACAAAAAACACCCTCTTCATTATGCTATTATCATTCATAAGCCACTAAAAAAATCCTCTTCTTTATGCTATTAAGGGATTATATTATAAAGGTTTGTTTCTGTGGTTTGGAAGCTAAGATTAATCTAAGATATGAAAAATAAATAATAATATTATTATTATTATTATTATTATTATTATTAGCACCGCGTCTTACTACCCGTTCGGGTTATACGCACTTACGCTAATGTGAAATGGTAGGGTGATTGTGAGATGAAATGAAGGACCTACAGTTTAACGTGGAATCCGAACAACGGTGGAGGCCTGGCATTCCTCACATTCACAAGATGTCTTGTCAGAGGTGAAGGAAGGGTTTGGTAATCAGATAAATCTTTGCCGGGACCGAGGATTGAACCCCGGCCGCCAGCATAGAAGTCTGACACCTTACCCCTAGACCGCCAGGTCACC
>CABFOV010009345.1:0-19792 GCA_902141375.1 Timema poppense
CGGTCAGGTTATATAAATATATGATTACTCTAATGAGGTAGGAATGAGGAAGGTAGCATTCTATAGGTAATCTACCCGTATTTACTTGGAAATATAATGGGGAACCAATTAGGGAAAACCACACTCAGTCGGCCCGACAGTGATTAAAACCCTAATATCGTCAACCTTGCTAAAAACAGGTACTTATCAACCAACAAAGTTCTATGTGTTTTTTTGTTGGGGTTTTAGTTATTGAGTTTTAACACAAGCGCTTTTAGGGACTTAATCTTTTAGTCAGAAATGAGGAATAATGTTAGAGGAAGTGCACCCGCAGTAGCGTAGGACTAGAATAGGAAAAACCAAATTCGTAATATGATCCCCACCATATTACCAGGTAAAGATTCGTTCCAGTCAGCAACAATTGCGAATCTAACATCTTAGGTCACGTGCAAATTGGGGGTAGATATAATGCTATGATTATATTTTAAGATTAGTTTCGTATCGCACTGAAATAAATGAAAACGCAAAATATCCATGCATTTCAGTGAATAAACGTGTTTTAATTATATGCTCATTTGGGTTTGCCTTTGAATAGAAAAATACCCGCAGAGGTGATCTCAAGTAGGCTAAGGCGTTAGAATTGGTTTCCCCTCTGTCACCGTTGACGAGAAAGTCAGAGTACGAATTCTGGTCAAGTGGTGTGACCTTGTGTTTCATTTCCTAGTTGGTTTCTATTTTTAGTTTTCTCACTATATTTTATCCATGTTTATGAGAGTCAATTCCCCTTGGCTAATTTATTATTTATTGTTATTGTCTTAATTTTATATGTATAACATATATATCTATATATTTGCCATGTATTTTATATATATATATATATATATATATATATTTGCCATGTATTTTATATAGGCCTATATTATATATATATTACTTTTTTTTGCTGAAGGGTGATACTTTCAATGTATTTTACTTTAGTCATTAAAATTAAATTTGTCTAAGACACTAACTTTGACGATTTAATAAAAATTTTCTTACTTTAAGTTAAATATTTACAATTTGTTTGGAGTAATTCACTACATTTCATTATATTCAATATTTTTCATTTAAATACTCATTAATCCACGTTAATAAGTGATGATACACTAGACTAGTTCAAAATTCAGTTACTCCACAAGTAGCACACTGATTGGAAGAGTCTCGCCATCCCTGCACTATGGTATAGTTTATAAGATGGAGTCACAATGTAATTCAACCTTCCTCATCCCTATTTAATTTGTGCAATTATTTCTAAATGCATACAAACCGATGGGTAGAGAGAAATGGTGATATAAATACCATTAATATAAGCAATAATGTGTGTATAGGAGTGTGTGTGAGAAAGAGAACATACGAGAGTGTGTGAGTGAATTTCTGTGAGTGTATATGTGCGCACAAAGTAAAGGGGGGAGAAAGATGATGAGGGGAGAAAGAAGGATGAAAGAATAGTGTTTTTAGAGGGGGCCAAGGGTGGTAGGCAGTGAAGCCACCTACCATTTTTCTTTCCATTACCTTTCATTCTTAACCATTCTTCTTTTGGGCTTATCTCCTAGTTCAGGCAGCTAACAATAGACATGACAGTGCGACGCCACGACGCGGCTCAATGGCTTACGAATGTGATGCAGCACATGGACGTAAGTGTCTAGATCTCAAGGAAAACATTAAAAATCCCCTTTATTGTGCATTAGAGTGTGAGCCTTTTCTCTGAGCTGAGTGGGCAGGGAGGTCGATTCTGACTCTAAGGAAGCATGGATGGATTTCAGCTGCAGGGATTTAAACTAATTTAGCTAAAGAACATGCATTTGGCCTACCACAACACTCAATTTGGAATCAGTGGAAGAACTAGGATTCATTCGTGAGGATATATATTGTGTGAAAACGTTCAGATAAAATTATAGAATCAAATCAAAATATATATAACACACATACATTGATCATTTATTAAATTAATGTTTTTCTTTGTAACATGAAAAATGCCATACATATCAAACACGCACTATTTTGTGTTAATCTAAAAGACTAAACCATATAGTTCATGAAATAGATAGATGTATTGAAATATGTTTGAATCAAACATATTGACATTCAACAAAAATAAGACACATTCACGAATATTTGGATTTCTAATTCATTTATAAATGTAGAGTATGTATTTACATTAAGGTTAGTCTAAGTTTGCACCTTAGACTTCAAATTAATTTTCTGGGAGCTTTGAAAATCAATTTATAAGAAATATGAAATATCCATGTAAATTTTATGAAAATATATATATACAGTGTTTTCATTAAATTGATATTTATTCTTATGAATGTTTAGTGAATTTAATTTTTAAGATGCATATTTTTTTTGCACCTTAAAGGGCTAACTTTTAATTCCATTTGAATAAATTGATAAAAAGGACCTAACTGCAGCAACATACTCGGAAACATTGATTATGTAAGTTTCAAGGTTTTAATTTGTTGCCACAACTAATTTTTATCAAACCACTACAAGGTTTGAACATGAGACTTGGGGGTTAGAGGAATTATACACCTAAGGTTTAGTACAAATAGGGCTGAATGTAATCGCTACTGGATGGCTGGAGTATGACAATACAAATGTTTATCTAAGCGCTCTGGCAAGTCCCAGAAGACGTCGACGATGACGATGATGATTATGAGAGTGAAATTTGTGTTTGAACGTTGGGCTGCGTGGACGAATTATGCCGCATCGTCTCACTAATCCGCCATTGAACCTGAATAGGGAAGCGAGCGAGGGTTTGCGTCGATGGATCCGACCCCCTCCCGCCACCCGGGTTTCCACCCCTATCGCCGCTCGTCCCAAGCAGCCTTTCAGATGCAGTGTTGCATAACTAACGGCGCACAGTGACCAGCCGCTGACCGCTAGAGCCCGTCAGCTCATTCGAGCGAGATGTCAGTGCAGTAGAGGCCGTTTAGCTTGGCTCCAACCGTACACTCTCTACACTGGAGTGAAAATATTGTTTCGTTGCATTTTATTGGACAAACGTTTTTTAAATTATTGATAGAACCTGTGAGGATAGCTCCTATTTAAATGATACACTTCATTAGCCCTGAAAGGTAGCAGTCCTACTTTGACTGATTACAATCTTATAACTCACACCATAGTAAGTTACTACCTCACAGGGTAAACGAAGTGTAAAGTATACAACCATCAGTCATGTTTTTTTTTCTCACTCTATTTGATAGTGTTAATAAAGTAATGCCCAATCTTACAATGTCACGATATTCTGTTCGTTAGGGCTTAAAATAAAGCTACTTTTGATTTTACTATTTTTTCTTAGCACTAATGTCCACGTAAAAGTGCTCATAAAGTTAAAGTGAGTTCCTTCTGGTGTGCAAACATAACGCCCACATTAACAACGTTAAGCACTCCGCCATATTGTTTCTAAGGCTATCGTTATTATTAAAGTGAGGTTACATTTATTTATCTTATGAAATTCGGGATTTATTTTTCTTATGAAATTCGGGATTTATTTTATGATGATGTTGGTTTATAAGATGAGTTTCACGTTCTAAAGAACACAAGACTTCGAAGACTTAAGAGATACTTGAAACGCAGGAATTTCCTAGAATTTTATAGCGAGGAAGAGTTTATTTTACGTTTTCGTTTGGACAAAAACACAGAGCTAGAAATTCTTAAAGTGATTAACACCAATTATAAACAGGTTACACGGTCGGTTTGTTCACTTTAAATCGTTTGTTTTTATTTATCTATTAATTCAAACAGCAACATTTCCTCTTTGCAAAAATTTACACATCGTCCGCGTTTATTATTTTCTACAGACATTTAGCAAGAAAATAAAGTAGATAGATGATAACAAATAACCTTACTCAGACGTGATAAATTTGACCTACTTTGATTGATTTGTTTTCATAACAGTTCCATAGACGTTGTAATGACTTATTTATATTCTATATGGTCAAATTGCGCCAATTAAAATCTTTGAAACAAAACTAGAACTCCGAGAAAGTTAACGATAAGAACTAATGGAAGGCACCTGTTCGTAATTTGACGAGCACTATAAAATAGTATTGTAAAACACATCGCCAAGTTTAAACAACGGTTAGACTTTACGAACAGTTAAGTTACAAGGAATTTGACGAGACATTGAAAGATTGGCCCTAAGTATATCAAATATTTTGATAAGTGAATTAAATTAATAAGATAAGATAAATTAAAGCACATAAAACCAAATGAAAGAAACAAATTGGAACTAGTTAGAAATACTCGTCGCTATTAATAAATGTGTAGGTGACCTGGTGGTCTAGAGGTAAGGTGTCAGACCTCTATGCTGGCGGACGGGGTTCAATCCTCGGTCCCGGCACAGATTTATCTGATTACCAAACCCTTCCTTCACCTCTGACAAGACATTTTGTGAATGTGGGGAATGCCAGGCCTCCACCGTGGTTCGGATTCCACGTTAAACTGTAGACCTTTCATTTCATCTCACAATCACCCTACCATTACACATTAGCGTAAGTGTGTATAACCCGAACCGGTAGTAAGACGCGGTGCTAATAATAATAATAATAATAAAAATAAATGTGTACAGAATTAATAAATAGTTTCTACAATTGTTGCTTCTAGAAACTGGCTTTATTAACATATCATTATTTACTTTATATACATTTCTATTTGGATTAATTTATTAAACAAATTGGGAAATGTTAGTTTTTAAATACATTGTTAGGCTAATAAATTCTCGTAGATTACAGTGTGTAGGACATGCAGCGTGAATGGGAGATTCTAGAAACTTATTTGGTTCTGATTGGCAAACCCGATGGGAAGACCTATACGCAGATGGGAGTATAACATTACAATGGACATGAAACAGATAGGGTGTAATGAAGGGGACTGGATAGAACTAGCTCAAGATAGGGATAGGTGGCGTTCTTTTGTAAGTGCTGCAACGAAATTTCGAGCTCTAGTTCCATAGAGGCATAGAATATAAGCAAGTAATTGGGAACAAAATCTGGGACTACGTCAGTCCAGGACACAGCTCGTAGTTCAGGGGTAAAAGGCCATCCTACTCCATACAGCTGCCCCATTGTTCATACTGGACTCAAAGGCGTTGAATATATTATACAGTCAGGACTATGTGCGAAAACTCATATTGAGGAAATATAGCAGCTTTCACGGTACTAATAGCACGTCAGATGTGAAAACTACGAAGAGTATCAACATACAGTAGTCCCATGGCTTCTTTGGTGCTGACTGACAGCTTTTAATAGTTACCAGACCAAATTACGTATCCCTACGCCGAATTAGATGATCTGCAATAACATGTGTTTAGCAGCTATGACTTATGACAGTCAAAATTTAGGTATATACCTAAATGTTGACTGTCAGAAGTCAGCTGTGAACTGTCAGTCAGCACCAAAGACGACATGGGGCTACTGTAGTAAGTGTGTGGTGTTAATATTTTCCTTAGCACCGCGTCTCACTACCCCTTCGAGTTATACACATATACTTTAATTAGGCTAGTGTATCAAGGATAAAAGGTTGAATTTAGAGGACGTGTACCCACATATGAGTGGAGGGAGAGCGGAAACCCATTTAGGGAAACACCTTCAGTACGCCCTACCAGAATTCGAACCCATATATTCCCATCTCCAGCAGTCTAGTATATTGCGAGAGTAACGCCTTAGACCATGTGGCCAACGATACAGGTTTTTATTTATGTTCACCATTTAAAAATATAGCTAATCTATCACTAAATTTAAGTGCAAGGAATAGCAAGGTATCCCGTCAATTTAGTTGGAGGAACAGTTTAGAAAATTCGAACACGTTTATTTGCTGCCAGGATTGACAACATTGTTCTATAATACTCGTGGTGACCTGGCGGTCTAGGGGTAAGGTGTCAGACTTCTGTGCTGGCGGCCGGGGTTCAATCCTCGGTCCTGGCAAAGATTTAACTGATTACCAAACCCTTCCTTCACCTCTGACAAGACATCTTGTGAATGTGAGGAATGCCAGGCCTCCACCGTGGTTCGGATACCACGTTAAACTGTAGGTCCTCCATTTCATCTCACAATCACCCTACCATTACACATTAGCGTAAGTGCGTATAACCCGAACGGGTAGTAAGACGCGGTGCTAATAATAATAATAATAATAATAATAATAAAATTCTCGTATATGTGTTGTTTGAAAGTTATTGATAATATCTATCAAAAGTGGAAGCTGCACATAAAATATTAAAATGGCTTTAGTATCTTAAGTAAATACCAGATATTGTTCTTCCTACCAAACTCTTGGTTTGAGAAAAAATGTATTTACACTATAATGCTAAGTGTATGCAACACTAGCGCTGAAAATTGCATGTGGAAAATAAAAATTATAATTATAATTGTTATCATACTACCAATAATTAACAAATAATATCGTACGTAGTTGACGCCATTATTATTTCTCGAGCCTTTGTTGTCTAGTGGCCACAGTTCTTGTCTACAGATCTGGAAATCCTGGGCTCGACTCCCAGCACATCCAGATTTATTCTGTGAAGCACTGGGTCAGCAACGGAATCAAATTCAGCCTTGTGAAGGCGAATGAGGATCTACTTCAATAATTATTAGGTAGTAGTATCTCCGGTCTAGAAATTTGAGATTAACGGATGTAGAGCTCGTTGTGCGGGCCACATTATACTCTCTATCCGCGAATTTTGGCACTATTATTGTTAAGGGTGGCGGTCGATTGGTAGGTATAGCTCAACTGAAGGCTAACGCCATTGAGATATTTTGTATTATTTCTCATCAAAATATAGCCTTTAAGATTCCCAATATTATATTGACTGTATACACTTCTAAGTTCTTGATTTATTAACGTTTCTTGAAATATATTTAAGAAGCTATTCTGAGGATATAAATAGTTTCAGGTAAATTAACGTTATACGTCCAGTGTTAAAGATTCCTAGATGTATTCGTCAATAACAACGAAAGAAATACTTTTAAAAAAAACTATACATTTCTATATTTGGAGTTGTCTTAAATTTCGAAAAAGGTTTTCATGTTTGCATCTAATTGTGCTGATATTATTCATGATACTTGGGAGTTCACTACTTTCACTCTGAAAGGTAGTAAGTAACCTGCCTTTAATTATTCCACTATGGTATTGCTTATAAGGTAGGGCCATAATGTAATACGTCAAGGTGAGATTGCAATATTTCAGTGTAAATGGAGTGTACTGTACATCAGATTGTTTCGGTAAACTGGGTGTAAGTTTGTATTAGTACCGGGTTTCTCAAACGGTGAGGCACAAAGAGGAAGATGCATTAAATATTTTGTATGCTAACCAATTGTTCATTTCCTATTACGTTATAAAATTCTGGTAAGCTATAAGAAATGAATATTTTCTTTGGTCAATGAATCAATAAAAAGTTTTTTTTTCTTGCATCTGCATATCTGTGTGAACTAAGTTTATTGATAATGACAGTAATCGAAACTACATAACTTGGCTATAAACTGAAAATATTATTTTTATTTGAGGTATTTAATGTACCCTTTTTGAACCAATTGATTACATCAACACACGACTTATAAACTAACTACGATCTAAAACAGACACTACATCCAGTTCCTAGCCGTTAATTAATCACTGTGGAAGATGAAACCACATTTCACCAATGATACATTTTATGGCCATGCCAGGAATCAGAATCCCTAGTTCAGCAGTTAGATACGCTACTTACGGAGCTCAGGTTCTGAACAGAAGTTGAAAATAACCTTCCACGTATCCCATAGAAATAAGACCTGACCAGAACCAAATTTTCTGATAGGAAAAAAAACTTATTCTACCCAGTTACAGGGAAATATTTTAATACTATATTCCATAGTTTTAACATTATTTTTCAATATCAAATGCAAAATAATAATTCTGTAAGATTAATATTTTATAAGCTTACTGGTTTTTAAACCTATTTATAATTTCCTGATTTCAACATTAACCAACCTTACAAAACTGAGCCTTCAATTTGTAGAGATGCATGAAAGGAAACTTTGGCTTTATTCATAAGGATATGTTATTTGTTACTCTGTAGTACTAGCTGTCTTTTAATTAGAGTAGTAATCGATTTTAATAAATACATATCTAACCCGCCTTGGGGGCGTAGTTAGCTAACAGGCTAGTTTCGTGTTGAGCTAGACTGCCGAAGACGGCAAGATTAAGGTTCAAATCTCGGTCAGGTAAACTGGGGGGAAGGGGGGGGGGAAGAGATTTCTTAATTGTTTTCCACTTTCCCTTCACACAATTGCGAGTTCACTTCCTTTAAATTCAATCTTCCCAATTCCTAGCCCATTTACGTAATTAGTAAAAAAGCGTATAACCAAAAGGTGTAGTAAGACGCGGTGCTAAATAAAAAAAACATGCATATCTAGGCTAGGTAAATATAAACTCAAATGAAATAAATTTCTTTAACGTTATCTGTAAAATTGTCATAAACCAAAGACACAACTTTGTTAAACTTATATGAATACAAACCAACCAAACCATAAACACAGATTATAATCTCCAATCTCTATTTGGATTATAGATTGGAATTTATATCCTGGGTTCTCCTTGCTTTTGAAATACAAATAATATGAGTACAAATTAAAATGGTAAATTAAATCAGGTTTTTATTTTTTTATAATTTTTATTTTTAATCAGTTTCAAATTTTAAAAATTGGCGCACCTCCTTAATGGTTCTTTTCTCATTTCACCAGATCTCAGCTTTATATCTCATTGATAAATAATAAAAATTCTCTGACGGTTCTACATGCATGTATACAGACAAGGTTAGATTTTTTTTAAATATAATTTATTTTTATATTTCACAAATTTAAAAAAAAATCTTTTCGAAAAATAAAGTAATTATTTAAAAATAGGATGCTTAATTTATATTTTAACACAAGAGCGTGGTTTTAAAAAAGTGATACTTAGTCTGAATAAAATCTCACAGGATCGTCCGTAAACCGTAGTTAAATTTCAAGTTGAGGTATCCAACCAATAATTGTGAAAACATAAACTACGTCTCAAATTATCATCAAAAACTTTATATAATCGTCAATCTTGAAGACGAATAGGATCACCTTAAATCTGATAATTGATTACTTATGCTCATACTCATACTCAACCTCCATTAGGCACGTGGTTTTGAGAAGCTCTATGTATTAAGAAACGTACTTTAGGTAGGTTTCGTTAAGGCGATTGGCCCTTTACGTTTGGCGTGGAAATGCAGAGCCATGGGAACAAACGATTATCTTTAAGAATTTTTATTATTTTGCAATTTTCTTTTCGGAAACGGTTTGTTCAAGAATAGAAGCATGTTGATTAAGTTATACTTGTTATATACACACCTCCTATATAGTTTTAACAATGATCACATATGAATACAATTGACACATTTCCGGAGAAAACTGCCGGCTTCATAACAAAAATTAAGAGAATGTAACATTTAATATACATCGATACATTTTCTTAAAATATTAATATAAATATTTCACTCTTTCTCGAAAACTGATATTTCCAAACGTATAATTTTTCCGCAAGACCTGTCCGGTAGCTAGCGCCATCTACGGTTTCCGTGATCCATCTGTTCTTGTTGGCGCGGAAAGATATTTTGGTCGGTTGTGAGACCACGCCGAGCCTATAACCCTCCCACCCACCATCCCACAAAATATTATTATTATTATTATTATTATTATTATTATTATTATTATTATTATTATTATTATTATTATTATTATTATTAGCACCGCGTCTTACTACCCGTTCGGGCTATACGCACTTACGCTAATGTGTAATGGTAGGGTGATTGTGAGATGAAATGGAGGACCTACAGTTTAACGTGGAATCCGAACCACGGTGAAGGCCTGGCATTCCCCACATTCACCATATGTCTTGTCAGAGGTGAAGGAAGGGTTTGGTAATCAGATAAATCTGTACCGGGACCGAGGATTGAACCCCGGCCGCCAGCATAGAAGTCTGACACCTTACCCCTAGACCGCCAGGTCACCTACCCCACAAAATAGGTTTTAGACTTGCATTCGACAAAACCAAGGGCTTTAGGTGTTCGCTAATTTAGCGTATACCAAGCCCTAATTTGAAATTAAACCGTATAATGGAATGAAGAAACACTTTGACCTAAATAATGTTGCTTTTACTTAATCCTTTTAACATACTTTCTTAAAGTGTTTAAAAAATATTTAAAATTATAATAAAAATGAAATTTAAATATCCTTAATCAAAGTGATAACCAACAGCCAAAAGACTTATAGCCGCCCAGAATTAATAGATACATAAAATATTACTTCATATAGAATAATAACAATCATGTTAAATAAATTATAAAAATGTTCAAATATCAGTGAGAGAATGGTGACTCTAGGTCAGGGTTTGCAAACTGACGGGCCGTGGGATATACCCAGTCTGTTGTGTGTGACACTGATACATTTCTGGGAAAATGTAAGTTTCTATGTATTTAGTTGAGCATATAATGATTTTAAATATGTAGTATATAATCATTAATCCCATTGGTGGGGATGAAGACTAGACGTCAACCTAATATCATCTGGTTTTCCGTCAATGGGGAGGTCACGGTTTGAACCCAGACGGAAGCAATAAGGGTAGGTTTACCTAAATTTTAACCACCCTTCATCCACCCAAATGTGGGTATATTTTCTCTGAATTTTAACTTCCTTGTCCACCTATTCCTTACACATCAGTATGATTAGAATGTGAATAGTCAGGATGGGTGGCTAAAAATATTGATAAAGTGTTTTTACAGCAAACACGTTTCTTTCGGCTATGGCCCACAACACGCCATAAGTTTTTCAATATGGCCTTTGCACACATTTGAGTTTGAGACCACTGCTATAGGTTAATACATTGAAGTATAGTAAACAAAAATAAAAAAAGAACTAAAAAGTATTTACATAAACTTAATAAAAAAAAGTATTTTTGAATACTTTTGTGTCGAACGTAATATTAGTGGTAAGAAGTTTGGAAGTTACTTAAATTATTCTCCGAGTTTGGTTCTTCATAATGATAAAAATCGAATTCTTCAAACATAGAGCTATCGATACAAATACAACGGCCAATAGGGCTTATCTTGTAAGAAGTACAGGTAAAAAAAAAATGAATTTCAAGATGATTAAGATTGAAAATTAGTGCCTACATTTTAAAGTGCGCATTTACAAGAAATGTAATAATTATAAAAATTTATTTTTTGTGGATTAAATAACCATTTTTTGTATTAAAAACAATTGCGTGAATATAATAGTATGTGCTTTTTTTTTAACTCTTCAAATTTTATTACTCTCAGTAATCGGCCGTAAGGCTCACTTGGTGTTTATTTAGTCTGATCCAAATCGGTAGGAATGCTTTATATCTCAAACCAGTTAGAAAAGAAAAAGTTTATTAATTATTCTATATAGTATTATTGTATTTATTGCAACCTCTATATATTTGTCTTAAAAATCAGTTTAATTAAATTAATGTTGCTAAGACTGTGTGTGTTTTGCTTCGGTATCCGCATGGTCTAAGGCAGTGGTTGTAAGCCATTTTTTGGCCTAGCGCCCACTTCTGAGAATTGGATGATTTAACACCCCTGTTGCCTTCTTATATAAATTAAACGTAATAAATATGCTGAAATCAGCGATTAAAATCTCAAATTCTTGCTACATTATACATTCATATCTAATTATTACAATTTAAATAACTATTATGAATAATTATAGGTATATTTTATAAATCTTGATTAATATCCTTCAATACCATTATGTGAATAGTAAGAAATAATTAAATGTATCTTCAAAATTATAGAATATAAATATCAAAATAAATTTAAGACCCTTTTGATAAATATTTACTTGCCTTTTTTTAAAAATAAATTGAATGCTTTATTATCCATAAAAACCTAAACGCTCATATACCACCCTGTTACAACTTACCGCCCCCACTGAAAATCAAAAACACTACTTCGGGGGACGTTACCACCCAGGTTGGAAACCACTGGTCTGAGGCATCATTTAAACAATAAATATAACTTCCGATGACATGGATATTGGTGTTTGAATCCCATTTGGGTGTGATGAGGGTGGTTTTACCTAAATGATTCTCTACTCTCTCCCCCCGCAAATGTTTGTACACTTCTTGGTGACCTGGTGGTCTAGGGGTAAGGTGTCGGACTTCTATGCTGGCGGCTGGGGTTCAATCCTCGGTCCCGGCACCGATTTATCTGATTACCAAACCCTTCCTTCACCTCTGACAAGACATCTTGTGAATGTGGGGAATGCCAGGCCTCCACCGTGGTTCGGATTCCACATTAAACTGTAGGTCCTTCATTTCATCTCACGATCACCCTACCACTACACATTAGCGTAAGTGCGTATAACCCGAACGGGTAGTAAGACGCGGTGCTAATAATAATAATTGTACACTTCTTCTAAATTTAACCTTCCTCATCCCTAACTGGCTTGCGTAATTAGCCAATAGGCATATAACCTGAACAGTTAGGTGAACTAGACCGTCATAATAAACTTGTAAGTTATTCTACTAATAGATAGGATTGCGTTGCGATCTCAGTCGGGTGTACTTAGAGTTTTGCTCCTCAAATAGCTACCCCCTCTCCATCAACGTACTATACACTTCCTATATATTGAACATTCATTATTTAAGAGTATACCTCATTAGTATAAGAACGCTAATAGTCAGGAATTATGGTAAGACGCTGAACCAGGGGATAATTATCGAAATAGGATACAATTTATTTCATGAAATCTTTCGAATATAATGCCTTTTTTTTTCTACTTGAACTGAATCTTTCAATTATATAGTATTATTTCTGTTGTCGAATACACACACATACATACCAGGTGCTCATTTGAAAACTTTCCACCAAAATATCTAGAAAGCAATTGCAGAGACATTTTTTTTTAAAAATAAAAGTTGTTTGGTCTTGAGGGGGAAATAAGCTGGTAGGCTGGTATTACCTTGGACGGCGTTGCTAAGGTGACGTTAATATCACTTCAATTTTTTTTTTAATGAGACACTATTTTATTAATACATTTTCTCGTATATAATGTTAGGCCATTTTAAAAATGGGGGTTTTAAGGTTTTTAAAGTAAAAGCTATAACGAGAAGTGTGCCTCACAAAATTCTGAGGCACCGGGTGCGGCATTAATATTTGTCCTATTCAAACATAGATCGGGAAGGTACAAATGTTTGTGGGTATGATCGTAAACAAAATATTGTTTTTACTATCAATTCCATTTAATAATCCATTAGTTGTCTCGTTTTCTTTCTACTGTTAACTTACAAATCTGGAAAATTGTTTACAATCTGGAAGAGAGAACAACATTGATTTTTCTTTATAGGGCCGAGGCTCATTGTCCTCGAAGAATGGCAGCAACATTCAACCAAAGACACCAGGATAAAAACGTATCACATAGTTATGTCTTTGATCATGTTTCAAAATCTTAAGAAACTGGATCTGTCGCAAACAAAAAAATGGAACGTGTGTACAGTATTGAGTGAATTAGCTCAAGTAGAAATTGTGGGCACTTATGTGGGAAATCCCAAAAGTTCAGGGCGGGAAGTGTCTAAAGCTACTGGTGTATCAAATGGTTCGGTTAATAATACATTAAAATTAAATAAATGTCACCCGTATAAAATGCAGATACATCAAACACTAAGTGAAGGGGATCTTGATAAGCGAGTACAGTTTTTCGAAGAAATGATAGAATTCTTTAATGTAAATCCATTGTCATTAGGATATATCTGCTTTTTTGACACGTGCATTCTTTCTTAAAAGGTTTTGTAAATAAACACAACTATCGTTATTTGAGTGATCAAAATCCTCGTATTTTTACTGACGGACATCACAGTGGGCAGAAAAAATAAACGTATGGGCAGGTATATTAGGTGACACGATTATTAGTCCGATAATTATCGACGGAAATTTGAGCGGGGGAAAAACACTTGGAAATGATTGAAGAAGTTATTCATCCTCTCATAGTGCATAACCTATAAAATCAACTAGACAATCATGGAAACATGGATCTTAATGAAGATCTTTTAACATTTCCTGCAAGATGGAGTCCACCCTTACCATACATTACTCGTTTGTCAATGGTTAGACAACATATTTAATAGATAGTGGATTGGCAAAAGAGGACCAATTGAGTGGCCAGCGTAGTCACCTTATTTAACGAGTCTAGATTTTTTCCATCGGGATATTTAAAGTCCAATATTTATGGCACTAAACCAGCAAATATAGAATAAATAAAAAATTGAATAATAATTGCATGTAGAAGTATTACAATAGAAACCTTACGAAACGTCAGTGGTGAGTTCGGAAATAGACTATATAATTGTTTAGCTCAAAATAAAGAGCATTTCAAAAATCTCCTTTATAGTTAAAATTAGAAAAGACTTTCTCAATAATTATTTTACAAATACACATAAACGTGAACAAACCCACAGTTGTGAGCACACAGCACACAAACACTTCTACCTTTCCAAGCTCTGTTTAAATAGGCCAAATTCTAATGCTGCGCCCGTTGCTGGCGACTCAAAAACTTGTAAGGCTCATTTCTCATGAAAACTTTTACTTTAAAAAGCTTAAAACCGCCATTTTGAAAATGGCACAACTTTATATAAAAGAAAACAAAATAGGTAGTCTTACCAACCTTACCACCTTACTTCCCCCTCAGAACCAAACAACCTTTGTTAAAAAATTGTGTTTCTGCAATGCGTGATATTTAGGTGGAAAGTTCTCAAATGAATATCCAGTATATAGTTACATATATAAATATGCATAGGACAACGTATAGATGTATACTTATATACAGTGTTTAACCTATGACGAAACGCGGCGGAACGGCGTTCCGGTACCTCAATTAAGGCTAAAACTAAATTCATTCAAACACAATCACATTATGATGGATTTTAAAACATTTTCTTCTGTTTTTAGAAGAAAATAATGGTTTAAAATCATGTCTTTTGAAGTTTAAATTTTTAAAAAATCTAGGGGGGTGGGGCAGACCCCTTGGTAGTGCATTACCTAGATTTTTAGAAATCAACCACTGCTTATATATATGTATAGGTATATGTATATAATATACGTTTGTTTATAATCATACTAATATTATAAAGAGGAAAGGTTTGATTTTTTGTTTGTTTGTTTGTTTGTAATGAATAGGCTCCGAAAAACTCACTGTAAAACATTGTGTATTTTCTTTTATTATATTATTATGCCCGTGCGAAGCCGGGTTGGGCTGCTAGTTATAAGTATATAGTGTAAACAAATAGATTGTTTATACATATATATATGTATATGTGTATATTTAGGCCTTTTGTACATATGTGTATAAATATACATGTAGCACGTATAATTATGTAGGTCAATATATATATATATATATATATATGCATATGTTTAGTTCATATCTGCATTTATGTGTTTCTATATTTGTATGTTTATATACGGAGACTTACACATCACAGCTATTATTATAAATCCGTCCCTAGAATCCAAATTTATAAGATAAATCTTAGTATATGAACCACTGAATGAATACATAAACCATATATTTTTTGTTCGTAACATTAACCAGGTATATCAACAACTAGTACTAGTGGCAAAATTTGCTTGCGAAGAGAATTGTGAGTTTTTTTTCTTTTTCAAAATATCAAGTCATTACTTTAGTGTTGAGTTGATGCTAGGACTGCTTAATACATTCAGCCTCATTTGTTCGTAGCTTAGAGTAAATGCACAAGCATTCGGTTAGATATAATGGAAGATCACATCCATTGAAGTAATTCAGTATTCGATCTTTCTCTCCCTATCTACAATGACCACGAGAAATGCAAGTTTAATATCTTAGACCCACTGGCTACCACCTCAGATACAAATAAAGGGTTCTTTCTGGCACTACCTAAAATACAGATACTTGAAATCAAAGTTGTCTTCTCTTGCCACGGCAACTAGCACAGTGATGGTTCGCATCCTGGAAGGTGGGGTTTGGATCCCGTCTGGGTGTATTTGGGGTGGTTTACAATCCTATCTTCAATCAAATGTCGGAGAATTCTCTTAAGATATCACATATTTAATATAAAATAGCGAAAACTACCTTTTTGAACAGAGTTCACAAACTCATGGACCACTTGTCTGTAACACTTTTGTATCACTATCCGGCTCGTGGTCCTATACGTAGATAAAAAAAATTGTCTCCGGTTTTGAATTTTTGTTTTTAAGCAAGAGTTTGGTAACAACTTTACTATTTTTCTGAGTGTGTCAATCATCCATTTGTTAATGAGCTGTATTATTTGGCATACCGAAAGGCAATTAATTATTCAATTATTATAATTATAGTATTGATGGATAGCTGTTGAGGTGGTAATGTAGGGAACACGCAAAAATACCAGTGTCTTTGCAGTTTTTATAGCAAAGGATATTTATGTGCAAAAAAAATATAATATAGCTTGTATAGAAATATAGAGTTTAATTTTATTCATATGGCGATATCAATAATTCTTGAATATTTATCATGAGCATAGCGGCATTAGTTGAGAAACATTTTAAATGAGTATAAAAAGTTGTCATTAATTTCTCGGACACCCTTGACAGATATTCAACAACTGTTTGAGGTCACCAATCACCATGTGAAGAAAATTAAGTTCTATGTTTGTGCTCAAGCAATATTTGATTTATTTTGCCCAAAAAAAGTGTTGATATAAAAACTGTAAAAACACCTTATCTCTTGTCTCCTACATAAAACTTCCTCTTCAATTAACAGCTGTCATGATATTCTCTTTGTGATATGTTTACAGTGGTAATTTCTTCTGGGTCCTCCGGCCTTACAGTGTGTTCAGACCACAAGCAGGCCCAAATGAAATAGGATTTAATAGATAGCAGCTAACATTTATTTTTTATTAATTATAATTTTGAATAATAAAACAAACATAAATATTTCTGAAATCTCTATACTTTACGATCACCTAAATTATGTATATATGTAAAGTTCTAATAACAAATTAAAAAAAAAATACTTCTTCGAGTATTTCGCTGGCCCAAACGCACATTTTTGAAAATATATGCTCTAAAATAATTTAGTTGTACATCTACTGATTTTAAATACATAGCATCACATTATTGGTTTAGAAAAAATCTGTGGGAATCGCAAAATAAACGTCAAGCTCATCTGTTTTGGTTTATACTGGTGGTAAGGTTGGAGATAAAATCCTGGATGAGTGTAATAAGGGTCGCTATCCTAAAGGCTGTTCCTTCCCACTTACTACCACGCAAATGTGAGTTCATTTCCTCTAAATACTATCATACTCATCCCTTAATCACTATCATGATTAAAATGGGTATAAACCAGAAATAAAATAAAACTAAATAAAATAAATAAATAATTCTATATGCTGTGGCTGCAACAAGCTATACTAATTTGAGTTCGCGACCTCTGGTTTAGGAGTTACAGAAAGGTTTTATTTATTAAATCTTACAATTCAAAGATTGCATCCCAAGGAATTTTAGGTTTAGTAGAAGACCATTTGGGTTGAAATTTTTCTTAATTTAAAATAAATAAATAAAATGGATTGATGTTTCTACTTTTTATATCTTAAAGGAACTACACTCGTCCTTCCTATTTAGAAAGCCCAGACAGGCTTAGTAGTCTCACCGATCAAGCCACCGAGTCTGAGCACTTATAGTTCAGTTACAAATACTCAGATGGCATTGCAGCCCATATTATTGACTTGGATATCTTTGAACGAGAACAGCTGTGAGATCGCTTAGTGTCGAGGAACAATAATCATAGTAAGAGGACACGTGTCGCTAGTAGCTCTGTCAGTATCACTTAAATTATTTCCAGAATTAAAACGATTGTTAAACACAAAAAAATAAATGAAAACTTTTTATTTAATCAAGTCACATGTAGGTCAGTGTATTCAATACTCTATTTAATGTATTGTACTTGTATGTGTTTGACTTTTACTCATTGTTGATATTTGTTTATTGTCAAACTGCAAACCAGTAAATTTATATTTATTTAAAAAGTATTTAGTTCACACATACTCTATAATTATCAGACCGGTTATTTTATATTTATACTAAAAGGTATTTTTAACAACAGCGCACATTGATTTGAATTATTAAAATACAAATGCATATGTTGCAGTCTCGTAAGGGAAAAGGATTGGCTTTAGAAACCCCCTACCCTCCCACTGCATAATTAAATGAACTAATAAGGGCCTAACACTGATTTTCTTTTATATATCAAACAACTCTACATAAGCTCATCATCAAGAGAGCACAGGGTCTGGTGCTTGTGTTTTTTTAATCGTATTAATGGTATTATTTGGAAATTGTATATTATATATTAATGTTTATTAACGATCTGGTTACAAATCTTATATGTAGCAAATAAGTTTAAACATGATTCTTTATTACGCTTCAGTGCGATTGATAATATTATGGAATAGGATTAACGTTTATTCTATAAAAATAAATCAGCATTAATCTGGAGAGAGGATAATTATTTACAATGTGTGAACAAATAAACGCCTGGTCAGTTAAGTGTTATACAAGTTATTTGCCTTATCTTTGTCCATATTAAAGATGATATAATTACACTTTGTTCGAATTAAAGATGCTATTATTAAACTTCGCTCCAAAAAATGAAATATTACTGACACGAATTGCCATTTATAAAAAGATATCAATTATTTTACTTCTGTCAAAATAAAGACAAAAATTGTATCATACGTAACTAGTAATAAATTTGATATTAATAAATTTGACCCTTGATATAGGTGATATTATTATTAAAATCCACTCATTTTACAACGATTTTATTATTACAATACTTTACTTTTAGCAACTATTAACTATACTACTTGTATAACAGTATTAATATTATTTTCAAGTAAAATAGTCGATAGTTTTAAATTCCACTGGTAAAAAGTTGTATAATTAATCATTTTCGACCGTACTATTATTAAACTTCGCTTTTAATTACGTTAGTATTACAACATAATCTTGCTCATATTAATTTTATATTATTATTAAATTTTGTTATTATTATAAGCAATATTATTATTAAACGTCAATCGTAATAAACTATATATTTAATTACACTTCTCCCTTAATTCAAACTATATTATTATAATACCTTGACACTAACTAGTGAATGAATAATACAACCAAATATTTGAACCAAATAAATCATTATATAAGAAGAGATTGGCATAAGAAATAAATCTCTTTACTTAAAAAAATATATGATTTCCTAAATCTGTAGTTCCGAGGATATTAAATTCTGATTAGTAGTAAAAAATGTAAGCAACACCGTGTTTAGATTAAATAGCCAAGCTATTATAATTATCGTTAAGCACGTTTATAACCACATATAAATATTACATTCTTTAAAGTGTAACATGAAACCTGGACACGAGAATCAAAACCGGTACACCAACGCTCCTACCGATGAGCTATCCAAGAGTCGCCCCGTGCCAACGGTCATTCTTCACTCATATCTTAAAGCAGAGTCTGTGATGGACGTGCGGAAATCGTCAGCTGCATGTGAGCGAACAATAAAACTCGCGAGCTATCAGAAAACTCAGTCAACTTTGACTCAGGATTACTCATGTGTAGCTGACGATTTCCGTACGTCCATCACAGACTCTGCTTTAAGATAGGGTGACCTGGCGGTCTAGGGGTAAGGTGTCAGACTTCTATGCTGGCGGCCGGGGTTCAATCCTCGGTCCCGGC
>CABFOV010009346.1:0-19788 GCA_902141375.1 Timema poppense
CCTAATCCATTAGCGTAATTATTACTTAAAGCGTATAACCCGAACGGGTAGTAAGACGCGGTGCTAAATATTATTATTATTATTCTATGAGCGAGAGTGAGCGGGTCTACAAATTTTGCCGAGAAAGGTATTTTAACACACCTTCCAGAATTCTTGTACATGCCACAATCGATACGGAACAGACATTTATACTTTGCTTCTGAACTTAAGCTGGGTTACGGATTTTTATCGCTCAAGAAAAATCAATTGCCCCTGGCTGGGTTTGAACCCACGAACATCGGTCCTAGAGGTGATCATTTAATCCCACAATCACCGAGGTCAACTTTATAAATAGAAAATAGTTGTTTCTGTAGGTCTCAAATGCCATGAGCTTCACAACACAGCAAACAAATTTTTATAATAATAAAATGAACCTTACAAATTAAACGCTATAGGTAGGTAAGACGACTAAGTGTCAATATCATCTAGTCTGGTTCACTGGTGGCGGGGATATTAAGGTTCGGAAACCGACTGGGTATGTTGAGGAAAGTTTTTACTAAACTAATTCTCACTCTCCTTCAATGCAAATGCTGGTACATTACCTTATAAAAACTACTTTCACATTTCCTAAACAATACTATAGTAAAATGGGGATAACCCGGACAGGTAGTAAGGCATGGTGTGGAAACAACAACATTTTACTTCAAACTTACTTTCCAGGCTATTTTTACTACTATTTCTAACACTAATCGTAAAATATTTTATCACGTGTATTTAGTGTTAACTCTTTAAATACAGTGACCTCAGTGGTGGCCTTAAAGACTAAGGCACTAGACTCGCGACACATTTGGTCACCAGTGACGTGAAGATATTATGCTAGTGATCTAAGGGTCTCGTGTTTGACTTCTGGTAAGGCAGAACATTTGGTTTGATGAAATTGGTTCTTCCCCTATAAAAGTGATATATTTCTGCCTTGAGGTCTGGATGTTGTGTCTGTTATCGAGCTAAACTTGATTTTTTTTTTTGCATCGCGTCTCACAGTCTGTCTGAGCTATATGCATTTAATTATAATTCTGGATTGAGTGTGATGAGGGAAGATTTTAGAGTAAATATACCCGAATTTACGTTAAAGGAGAATGAGAAACCATATGGGAAATTAATTTAAATTAATTGGAATGTGGTGCCCTCTTTACGGAGAGTGCTGTAATTACAATGATTTGAAACCTGTGAGTTTAAATTAAAAGTATTTTAGGGACTACCATTTTAGATTTGATCTCCTACTTCTCAGTCACCAACAAACTAGACTAGATGATCTTGTTGTCTAGTAGGGGGTCTACTGGCGTGGTTCAGAGTTAATTTAGTTTGGAGGTTTGCTAATATAATTAAGCTTGTTTAAAAAGTGTATATTAAATATATTTAATAATATGTTTTCTCACGCGTCCCAGTACTCGTTAGATCTAAATGCAAATATATTATATTTTATTTAGCACCACATATTAATACCCATTTGGGTTATATTATGTATGTATTTATAAATATATACTACATACGTTAATATGTTAGGGAGGAGGAAGGTTAAACACAGTGGAGGTGTACCTGAATTTGCATTGAACGAGAGAAAGGATGGAACTCTAGGGAAAACACCATAAGTACACCCGACCGGGATTCGAACCTCAATATCACAGTCATCGGTAGTCGAGTCTATTGTGAAAGTGACACTTTAGATCACTTGCCACCGAAGCGAGTAAACGCAAATATAATAATAATAATAATAATAATAATAATAATAATAATAAAACATATGTTTGGAAAATAAGGAGTGTCTTTGATAGGCTTTCGTTGAAACGTTTAGCTATAAAAAGACATAATTCACCTCAAGTTAAAAGTTAAGAGTGTGAGAGAACTTAAAGTGAGTACTGACGTTTGATTCTGTGGCAGATAATGTATGTCGTGTGTACGTGGTAGAAAGTAAAATGTCCAACTTCTGACTGCAACTAGAGCGACAAAAATAACTGGCATTACTCAGAAGATCAAGCGGATAACAGCCTCTTGCTCCTTGCTTTGCGTTACATAACAGTCTGGCTGTTTATTATTTATATCTTTGTTTCAGTCATTTAGGATGAGAGCTTCGGGAAAGCATTTATTATTGCAAAACTTTTTTTTGTTGCCAACATGAATAAAATATTTCTCCAGTAGAAACTTAGGGTTTAATTTTTTTTACATGGTGATATAACCAGTTCTCGAATATTTGTCATGAGCTTATTAGCAATTGATGAGAAAACTGTTCAAATGAAGATAAATGCTGTCATTAAATTATAGGACACCCTTGGCAGATATTCAACAACTGTTAATATCACCATGTAAAGAAAATTAAATTTTCTATTTGTATTAGAGCAATATTTTATTCATTTTGACCCCCCAAAAAATGTTTCTCAATAAAAACTGCAAAAACACTGCCCGGTTCTCGAGCTCCGTACATCCCCAACTTAAGGTAGGATGGAATAAAGAGAGACGTAAAATCCGTGATTTTACAGTTATTTGTACTAAAAAACATTTTTTGGCTATAATAAATAACAGTTACGGTAGTTACGCTTAGTTTAATTTTCTAAATATATTAATCCCAACATCTCTCGAATATTGTTGTCCACTTTATTTGAAAAATCCTGCTCAAATTCCGCAAAACCCAGGACAAATATTCAAGAAATGTTGAGATGGTAAATGATCAGCGACAAATTAAGTTAAATATAACTATTGAGGAAATATTATATTTATTTTTTCCAACAAATGTTTTTATCTTTAAAAAATAATAATACAAAATTACAGAAGCTCACGTTTCCTTTCATTCAGTCTTAACATGTTGGTGCTACTTTCCCAAGACCTCGTGATCATAGAAATCACTCGAGATGGTGAAGCTGGGGACCTTGAGATGTCTTAGGACGACAGCCTTTTCTTCCCTTAATTGATTCGGTAGAGAAACATGTTACGAAAATATGGTGGCAGATATCATGAAATAGCTAGCAAAGTATCCCGTATTTCGCAATATGGCATAACCCTCTTGATTTTAAAGGACTCGGCCTGGTGTTTTAAAGGCTTTTTTTTCCTAAATAATTTTCCCTTTTCTCTTAGCAACAATTCGAGTACATCCTTTCTAAAATCTATCTTCCTTATATTTCCCGTACTATTGTAAGCATGCGGATATCCTGGACGTGTTGTTTGGCTTTGTGCAAAAAAACCCCCATTAAATGTACGACTAATACATATTTTTATTTTAAAATTATGAATACAACTATACATAGCACGCAACGTCCACTTTCCTTCCAATTTGTTTCGTAATTAGAGATGTTTAGTTTGTTTAAAATATGTTGCAACCGCTTTTTCTACGTTCAATTATTGTTGAATTTTTTTTTTATCTCTACTATACATAGGGGCCTCGGTAAACGAGAAATTGCCACGTGGACTTTCAGTCCTAACGCAATATTTAATCATACGGTGCGTTATTTCAAAATATGGTTCACGCCAAATCAAACTCGAAAGAATCCGACAGGGTTATTTTTCATTAACAACCTTGTAGTTTGAGTTTTATTAATAGAAACAAAAATGTGTGAAAATGTAGCATTATCTAATTGTCAAATAATGCATATTTGCATAGCTATGAGAGTAGGCTTAATGGAAAAAGGGCTCTCGATTTAGCCTTCCTTTAACAAATAGAGTATTTTGTTTACAGTTTTACAACAGGAAATTTGAAAATATTTGAGAAATAGGAGCGAGCTTTCCTCTTTTGTTTGAAATAAGAAGTTTCGTAGTTTTCTTTAAGCCTATCCTCTTTCTTATTGACATAACAAAGGGTGAATTTAGGCGATGTTCGAAGCTTAAACAGATAAGAGAAGGTGATTCGGCAAATGACACAGACCATCGTATTTTAAGCCGTGTGACCTGACATCGATTAATACTTTCTCACTCACTCACTGCCCTAACATTGCAGAAAAAATGGCCCGCGCAATTTTCTTCCTACGCACATGTGTTTTTAATATGATTGCTTCTACGCTAGTTAGGATAATGGCCGACATAAGTATATAATAGTTGTTTGTTCACATTGTAATAGCTTACTTGTAGGCCTACCTAATTCAGTATGAAAAAAGGTTTTTTTTTGCGTATGTGACATATATGATCAAATAAGCAGTGCGAGAAGGAATTATTTTAAAACAGTGGACGTTTTACTGTAACGGGGAGTTCGGGGTTCATATTCCGGCTGGGTTTACTAAGTTTGTTTTCTGACTTATTGGTTTCATACTTTCTTAGATCAAATTAGGATACATTTCCATCTAAATTAGCCTATTCCACCCTCGTCCATACCCCATTATTGTAAATATGTGGATGGCCAAGATGAGTATTAAAAACCAGATAGGAATGCCAGGTCTCCACCGTGGTTCGGATTCCACGTTAAACTGTAGGTCCTCCATTTCATCTCACAATCACCCTACCATTACACATTAGCGTAAGTGCGTATAACCCAAACGGGTAGTAAGACGTGGTGCTAATAATAATAATAATAATAATAATAATAATAAAAACAAAACAAACAATTGAATCATTTTGGTTCAGTTGGTAGCACGCCTAACGACTGATATAAGAATCCCGAAGTAACAAAGAAAATAATTTAAAGGAAATTACCCACATCAGTGGTCACATGATCTAAGGCAGAGGTGGGGAACGTTTTTGAATTGTAAAACCTTGTGCCACTTCACGGATTCATCACAAGGCCACACCCTTCATGGATACCTAAAGTACATTTCCTTAAAATACGACAGTGCGCTAACCATAGATAGATAAACAGGACCGGCGTACCCGCTTTGGTGGCCGCATGGTCTAAGGCTCTACTTTCGCAGTAGACTAGACTGCCGATGGCAGGGAGATCAAGGTTTGAATCCAGATGTTTTACTAAGGGTGATCTTTCCAAAATTGTTCTCTACGCAAATGCAGATACATTTCTTATAAATATAAACTTCAACATCCCTTAAACCAAAAACCTAATTACATTGAAAGTGTATAGTTCGAACGGATAGTAAGACGCGGTGCTATAAAAAAAGCGGCTAGTTTTTTGCATTATGTTTTAAAAATATATAATTTTATATTTTAATTAATTAAAATACATTCCGTTTGAAAATAAATAATTTAAAACTATGAAGATACATAATTGGTGAAATAAACGAAAAGTCCGCATCAAGCACCTCAAAAGGCCACATGTGGCCTTAAAGCCACAGGTTCCCCATCCCTGTTTTAAGGCGTTACCCTGGAAATTAACTAAACTGCCAGTGATGGGGAGGCAGGGCATACTAAGGGTGGTTTTTATAACAGATTTCTCTCTTCATCCACGTAACTACGGGCTTACCTACACTTTTTTCCTACCTTCTTCATATCTACTTTCCTCATACCTACTTTCTCATACCTACCTTCCTCGTACCTACCTTCCTCAAAGCTACCTTCCTCAAAGCTACCGTCCTCAAACTTACCTTCCTCATACCTACCTTCCTCAAACCTACCTTCCTCAAACCTACCTTCCTCATACCTACCTTCCTCATACCTACCTTCCTCATACCTACCTTCCTCAAACAAGCCTACCTTCCTCAAACCTACCTTCCTCATACCTACCTTCCTCAAACAAGCCTACCTTCCTCAAACCTACCTTCCTCTAACCTACCTTCCTCAAACCTACCTTCCTCATACCTACCTTCCTCAAACCTACCTTCCTAAAACCTACCTTCCTCAAACCTACCTTCCTCATACCTACCTTCCTCAAACAAGCCTACCTTCCTCAAACCTACCTTCCTCTAACCTACCTTCCTCAAACCTACCTTCCTCATACCTACCTTCCTCAAACAAGCCTACCTTCCTCAAACCTACCTTCCTCATACCTACCTTCCTCAAACCTACCTTCCTAAAACTACCTTCCTAAAACCTACCTTCCTCAAACCTACCTTCCTCAAACCTACCTTCCTCAAACCTACTTTCTCATACCTACCTTCCTCGTACCTACCTTCTTCATACCTACTTTCCTCACACCTACTTTCCTCATACCTACCTAATTAATGTTAATATGCGAATAGCCCGAGAGAGTATTAAAACGGGCTGCAGAGAATAAAAAGTGATATTGAGGTTCACTTTTCCACATAATTTATTTAGTGATCAGGGTACTTGGTGTAGTGTCTGTTCTCTGTAGATTGTGTTTTTATCTATAGTCAGTTGTTGCGGGGAGAGCAGCTTAAAGTGGGGATGTAGGCGAAGTGCTTTTTAGGCCAAAATAAATCAAATATTGCCCCAATATAAAAATTTAGTATAATTTTCTCCTTATTATTATTAGTACCGCGTCTTAATACCCGTTCGGGTTATACGCCCTTACGCTAATGTGTAATGCTAGGGTGATTGTAAGATGGATTGGAGGACCTACAGTTTAACGTGGGATCCGAACCACGGTGGAGGCCAGGCATTCCCCACATTCACAAGATGTCTTATCAGAGGTGAAGTAAGGGTTTGGTAATCAGATAAATCTGTGCCGGGACAAAGGATTGAGCCCCGGACCCCCAATACAGAAGTCCGACACCTTACCCCTAGACCACCAGGTCATCCTATAATTTCCTTCACATGGTGATATCAACATTTGTTGAATATCTGTCAAAAGTGTCCTGGAATTTAATGAGAACTTTTTATCTTAATTTAAAATATTTCATCTAATGCCGCTATGATCATGAAATATATTCAACAACTGTTGACATCATAATGTGAATAAAACACATGAAAAAGTTCATGTTTATACTGACACAATATTTTATTTATTTTAACCAAAATAAGTTTTGCTATAAAAACTGTAAGCACCCTGGCCTTTTCTTGTGTCCCTTACATTCCAACTTTAAATACCCCTGACAGATTAAAAAAAAAGTCCTCTCAGTGACGTCATGGTCCGATGAAAGCAATCCCCGCCTCCCTCGCTTGCACTGGTCTATTAAAATAATTTGGTATATAGACTAATAATAAGTGTTCAAACACATTACAAAATTATACGACATAAATTTTTATCTTTGTATGAAACCTGCTATGATCTATAGTTTTGTTGAAACCAAGATCACGACTGAGAAAAGTAAATTACTGGTCCGTGCAATGTTGCCTCACTGTACAAATAAAAAATAAAAATATTGTGACGTCATTAACGTTGGTAATGCTACTTGCTTTTGTTATGTTTTTTGTAAGATTTTTTTATTACCACGCTTCAGTGATAGTATGCTGGTAATTAATGGGGAAAAAAACTATATAATCTAAATAAACAATAATATTGGTGATTTTTAAGGAAATGAACCAGTGTTCATCTGGATAAAATAAATGTCATACTTCACAATAAAATCCCATCAAAGTGCACTTGATCTGTGACACAAGAACTTGCACCATTGGCCTGTTAATAAAGCTAGCTCACACCTAACTGTATCCTGATTTTTATGGAAAGCTCACGTTCAACCAGCAACATTGAGTGAAAGTCACTAAAATTTGGCAATGCACATATAATAATCAAATAACCAAAGCTATTACATATGCTTTTAGTGAAGATTTAATCCATCTAGATTTCATATTCTGTGAATTGAAAAATGACACCTAGACACGGGACCTATGGCTTAGTACGCCAATGCTCTGGCCACCGAGCTATCCAGGCAGCATTAAGCCAACTACCGAGTCGAAGATGGCTGCGTTTTCTGAAAGATTGTGATCTTAATAAAATCACACATTTGTAGCCGACGATTTTCGCACGTCCATCATAGACTCTGCCTTAAAATATGAGGGAAGAACGACCCTGGGCACGGGACGATTCCTGGCTAACTCAGTGGTTATAGCATTAACGTACTAAGCAAAAGATCCCGGGTTCAATTCACGTGTCCAGGTGTCATTTTTCAATTTTCAGAATGCACAAATAAGTTTCATTTGATTTATTATTTAAAAAGTTATCAAAAGTTTCCAGTAATACTTCCTTATGGAGTACTGTATATTTTCTTTTTATATCATTAATTACCCGCTTCAGTGGCCACATGGTATAGGGCTCCGCTCTTGTGTTAGACTAGATTGCTGATAAAAGTGAGATCAGGGGTGTAATCTCGGTCGGGTGTATTGAAAGAGGTATTTTACAAAATGGTTTTCTACACTACTTCCACTAAAATGCGTGTACACTTCCTCTACATTCAACCTTCCTCAGTCCTAGTTTACTAGCGTAATTAGTGAGTAGGTGTCCAACCTAAATAGTTAGTAAAACGCGGTGCTAAAAATATTATATATATATAACTAAACAGACTAAGGATATAATCCCCATAGTAATATTTTTATTCCTGCCATTGTGGCAACATGAGTTTCCAGTTTTCAAATAACAAGCTTCCTGAGAAAGTAATACTTAATGTCGGTATTCTGCAGTTCAATTTTCGTAGGAAGAGTCTTTTAGAAAATACAAACTTTTTTTAGTCAATATTGACAACATTTTACTACATCACTAGTATTATTTTATAGGTATTTATAATATATTTCACAAGTGACAGCCCTATTTTACATTACTTGACGTAGGAATAAGTGAAAGTGGCTTTTCGAGCCGACATATAAAATATTCTTTCTTTTAAAATTGGACTGTAGATTACAAATTAATATGTGGTTCTCTATCAATGTTAATTCCCTTACTTAATTCAGTAATTAACTAAGTACAAGTCAACTATTACCACACATGCTTCGGTAACCGCATGGTTTAAGTTGTCACTCTCGCAATAGACTAGACTGCAGATGACAGGGAGATCGGGGTTCGAATTCTGGTCGGGTGTACTGAGAGTGGTTTTCCTTAATTTGTCTCCCACTCTCTCTCCACTCAAATGCGGGTTTACATTCTCTAAATTCAACATTCGTCATCCCTAACCCATTAGCGTAATAAGTACATAGGCGTATAACCCGAATGGATATCAAGACACGGTGCTAAAATTATATATATAAATATATATTGTATACATAATATAATATATATGATTTATAATAAATATCTTAAATAAAACACATTATACATAAAAGGTATAGATTATATATATGAAAGTAACCCTGTACATAGCCAATATTCTTAATTTCAAATCAAATCCGTATATTTTTTTTTTACGAAAAACTATAATAAATTCCCAACTAAATAACATGCTTTGAAAAATTTTCGGATCGAATACCTATGTTTTATAATAAACTAGTATCGAATTGGATCCGATAAAAATTTTATAACATTTTTATGAATAAATATACAAAACTAATATTAGGCTAGATATAATTATTTTAAAATAATCTCCTATTTATAAACCAAGACCGTATCCAAACAATAAATATATACTAAATATTAATATTATGAGATTAGCGGGCTTAAATGGTAAAATAAAATAGTGTGAGCTGTCCTGTTAAAATAAAATGTAAATATCGCTGCATCACTTATCTAAAATGTTTTGATGAGATTGATTATCGTATTTTAATAACGGATCAATGTTAGTTTGCTTAAAAAGTTAGAATTTTAGATCAGAGCTTCGGATTAAGCTCCAACGAATCCGAATCTGTGATCTATTTGGATCTTAAATTTCAAATCTGATTAAAATCTTTCAACCTATAAAGATTCAGAATTTCGAATCGAATACTAATCTTTGTTAGAATTCGGATTCAAATTCGAAATTTAGAAGATTATAAAATACTTATTTAAAAATAAACACTGTTCAGCCCTCTGGGAATACTCTACCTGGCATTTGTATGTCACGCTGGCGTAGAAACCATCGTGCAATCCGTCGCACTTGAAGTCAATGACCTCGGGCACGCGGTCGAAGAAAGGGTAGTCTGTTAGGTTGTATCCGTTCAGCTCCCTAGGCAGGTTGGGGTCGTGGATGTAATCCAGTTGGGGGATGCCAGTCAGAGGGGATTTGGTGGTAGCGTTTCCCGAGGGTGGAGCCAACGAGTTGGATTCGCTGCTGTCCGAAACGCTGGGCTGAGGACACAAAATGGGCAAGTTCCGTTGATTAGTAGCTAAACCTAGTATTTGGTTAGATTACTTCGCAGTTTATAAACATAGCTATTAATATATATTTTGGAAAATTACACGCGGGCATAGAATCCAACATCTTGGGATCTGTCGTGTCATGTTCTACCACTGGGCCATCCAATGTCGTTATGTCCCATTTAAAGCAGGTTTTGTTAAGTATCAGGAACAGCCACCAGGATTCGTGGATGAGTCTATTATGTTGTCGATGGTCAAATTGATATTCAAGCACCAAAGGCCAACTAATATTAAATTTAGTGAAAATTGAACCTCTTTTCAATATTCACAAATAAAAAACCTATTTTTTTATCTGAATCATTGTAATGTATGCTAGATGCAAATTAGTAAGTTTCCGAGTCATACAACCGTCCAAGTTATTACATGGTACCCGCCTCGGTGGCGTAGTTGGCTAACGCGCTAGTCGTGTTGAGCTCGACTGCTGAGGATGGGGAGATCGAGGATCGAATTTCGGTCGGGTGAATTGGTGGGGTTTTTTCCTAAATGATTTTCCACTCTCCCTCCATGCAAATGCGGGTTCACATCCTCTAATTCAACCTTCCCAATTCCTAATCCATTAACGTAATTAGTACTTAAAGCGTATAACTCAAACGGGTAGTAAGACATGGTGCTAAACATTATTATTATTATTACATGGTCGGCTGCAGCAGTAAATATTCGTGGCTTGTGATGCTAAGAACTACACGGCATGGATTTATTTATCCAAGAACTGGTAGCAAACTTTTTTAACATTGTTAAAAGCATTGGCGAGTGCTCTAGTCTCACCCAATCTCAAACCCTAGTCTGAATTTTAGATACGCGCTTGGTTGTCATTGTTTATCAGTTTTATTGACACATAATAGGCTACTAACTAAGCTTAAGGTAGGAATATAGGGAACGATATAAAATGTAAGTGCTTTTACAGTTTTCATATCAAAACATTTTGTTTGACCCAAAATAAATAAATCATTGCTTCAATAGAAACATATAGTTTAATTTTCTTCATACGGTGATATCAACAGTGGTTGAATATCTGTTATGAGCATAGCGGTGTTGGATGGCAAACTTTTTAAATTTAAAAGAAAAAGTTGTCGTTAAATTCCAGGACACTCTTGACAGATATTAAACGACTCTTTATATCACCATGTGAATAAAATTAAGTTTTATGTTTCTTCTAGAGCTTTTTTTGTTCCAACAAAATATTTTGCTTTAAAAATTGTAAAGACACTGCCCTTAAATCATGTTCACTACATCCCTACCTTAAATGTTGGACTTAATTGCTCCTTTTTCTCACAACCACCTGATTTTGCAAAACGGAATGACCAAAACAAAACATGGCAATAATGAATGGATAAAGTTTCTCATATTTGCGTTTAGCAACTCATTAGATCATGATGATTTAGTGATCTTGTCCACAGCTGATGTTTTTCTTGAAATTAATTGTATTTATTTGTTATCTGTGTGTGAGACCTCACCTCCTCTTCCTCTGATAAATTCTTGTCCTGCGTCGATGGGGTCAATGTGGTCGTCTTCACTTTGCTCCTCGACAGGGGGCTACTTTTCAGAGCCTCTGCTGAGACCATCATCAGCACCAGACCTGTAACACACGAACAAACACTATTAGCTTTGTTCTTCGACAGGGGGCTACATTCCAGAGCTACTCCTAAGTCCAATATCAACACTGTACCTGTAACACACGAACAAACACTTTTAACTTCGCTTCTCAACAAAGAGTTACTTTTCTAAACTTCTGCTGAGACCGTTATCAGCACAAGACCTGTAACGCACAATTAAATAGTCTTCCCTTTTCTTCTCGACAGACGGTTGTTTTTCAAAGTTTCTGCTAACGCGTACAGCCTGAACAATTAGTAAGGTGCTCTAATAAAAAACGACTTAATCTAAAGGGATAGAGATAAGGAGAATAAACTAATTAAGACATAATGTATGTGTATTTGTATGGATAAAGAATGATTAAAAACTTTGTGGGATAAATATATTCCTGACGCAGATCGTATATGCTATAAACTCCGGTCCCTTGAGACAGTCAAGAACTCCAGACCCACATTGGTAGGAAGGTGGGTTAATGCATCATTCACTTCTTGTCTGGCTTGCTGGTGATGATTAGGTTTGGGTTAAAATCCCGGTCTGGTGTACTGAAGATGTTTGTTCTAAGATAGTTTACCACTATCCCTTGATGCAAGTTCGAGTACATTCACTTTCAATTCTACTCAATTCATCCATATTTAATTAGTATAAATATTTGGAAAGCCGGCCGGGTTGTAAGACTAGGAGCATAAATACACACAACTCTTGCGTACACCCACACTCTGGCGCACACTTACATCTAGTGTGCACCTACATCTAGCCCATACCTTAATCTAGCCCACACCTTAATCCAGACCACACCTTGATCTAGCCCACACCTTAATCTATCACACACCTTAATCTAGCCCACACCTTAATCTATCACACACCTTAATCTAGCCCACACCTTAATCTATCACATACCTAATCTAGCCCACACCTGCACACACATTAATCTAGTACACACCTAACTCTAGCTCTCACCTAACTCTAGCATACACATAACTCTAGCATACATAACTCTAGCGCACTCCTAAAACACGCCTAACCATCGCACATCCAGCTCCACTAATAAAAACGCTGCTTGGTTAGATACAAGACTCGGACCTCGTGCTGTATCCCGGGCCATGTCCAACATCTGTTTATCCGTACCGAATCATTGTGGTTGTATTTCTTTCTCTTTTTACCTTGAAATGTGAAGGCCATGGGAGAAAAGTTAAAAATAGTGGGCTTTGTTCGATAGAATCACGTGGACCTCTATTTGTAAGATATCGCAAAAACTTTCTCTACCACTTCTGAATTCATAGAGGATTTGTCAACTTACTGGTTTAATGTTTTGGTTGTTTATTGAAGATAAAATTATTGAAGTGGTTTAGAAATGTATTACAAAACAGCCAATAACCTCCCAAAAAGTTTTATATATTTATGTAACCTACCTTGGGTCTGAAACATATTGATGCATAAAACCAGCAGTTGTGTGAACAGTAGACCTTGAACCCTTAGTACAGAACATCATATAATAGTAAATTATGTAATGATATCATTACTACATTCTTAAGATTTCTCTTTGGATTTCAAGTTGAAATAGTTCTTGTAATTTCTCTTTGGATTTCAAGCTCAACTATCTCCTGTGATTTTTCTTTAGATTTCAAGTTGAACTATCTCCTGTAATTACTCCTTGGATTTGAAGTTGATATTTCCCCTTGCTGATCAAGTTATACAGAAAACAAATGAATACTACAATAAAACATCTGATAGTTGAAACTAAGGGGGGCTGAAGCCGTCTCGGATAAGCAAATTTTTTTATATTAAATCAATACCCCTTTGAACCGTTAAAAGATAAATTATTGAAGTTATACTTCCTTAGGCGCGTTATGAAAAAATGATGAGAGTGAAATTTTAAGATGCGCGCGCATCACTGTAACACAAAAGTAACAGGTTGAAGCTAAACCGCTCATTAAGTCTCGAAAAAAAGCTACCAACAAAATAGAAATAGAACCTCTGTTAGTCGCGCATGTTGGTACGCTCGTCGCCTCTGATCGCTGTTTTCATATATATAATATTTATCCACATGTTTCTAGTTTCTACATTCACAACACGTGTTTTAGTTTCATACAAGTGCGAATTATATATGTGCTAATAAATTATATTCAGTAGTGATTTAAATTGAATATTTTGATTAATATTATTTACTATTCGTAAATATTAGTGAAAAAAATTGTGCTTATAGACTTTTTCAAGTGCTCCAATATAATTGAGGTTAACTATCCGTATGTATTATTTATTGATATAAATTAAAATATTATTATTTAATTATGCCAAAGAAGTATAACTTCTCACGCGCGTACATAAGTACACACACCAAATTTTTTGTATATGTATGTACTGTACGTACAGTATTTAAATAAATGGTCAACTTGCTTAGCAAAATACATACAGCACTTCTCTACGATTTAATATTACTAGTCCCATTTAGGATATGTCTGGTTTTGGATATTAGAGGATCCAATATAGGAGGTTTTACTGGATATTAAATAGGGCATTATATTTTTAGAGACGTCAATCTTGGAATATATATCAACATTTACAAAAGTACGCCCTAAATACCCGAGGGATTGCTTAGAATGTTAAATTCAAATCACTTGAGATGAGCTATTAAACAAAAAAAACAACCTTTTGAGTGATTGCCATATTGAAATGAATAGTCATATTTAAAAACCTACCTAAGCTTAAATAATTTCCATGCCAAATTTGGTTAATAATGGTCCACGTATCTGGCAGTTATCGTAGAACAAACATACAGAATTGTGAATGACACGTCACTTTGAAACTGACAGATCGAAAAGATTCAAAGAATGGCCCCACCAAATCTAACTAGTTAAATTTGCTCCATGGATTTGACAGTTATCATGTAGAAAAAAATCGTACAGACAGATCAAATGCAAAATTATCAAGTTAAAACAGAAACTCGATACGCTCAGTCAATAAACATTGAACTGTTGCCGGGCCTTACTACACCCAGTGATTCCAACAAGGGATAAAATTAACTCAGAAGCTTAGATAGTTTGTCGTCTCTAAGACACGTTATTATGAGGTAGAAAAAACAATCAGTCTAAAGCCTACATAATTAAATATATTTATATAATTTAGTAATTAGATACCATTTGAATCAGTGGGTATTCAAATAAAACTCTAGGACCATCTAGACTGTTTTGCTGGTGATGAGTAGGCTGGGGTTAAGTCCTAGCCAGGTGTATTTAGGGTAGTTTTCCCCATTATAGTTCCCCACTATCCTTTCACGCAAATTCTAGTAGCTTTATTTTAAATTCTACCTTCATCATCCCTACTCTATTAGTGTAGTTAAAATAAGTCCACCCTAAAAAGGCAGTAGGCCTATGATGTGGTTGACTAAAAAATTATAGATATAGAGTGTGGGGCCGAAACAATTATACGAATAGTAGCTTGAAAATTAGCACTTGAATTGAAAAGTAAATATTCATTATCTAAATAAAATCAAACTACATTTTTTAAAAAGATAATGTCACTCAGATGAGCTCCATCGGACGCCAGGCAAACCTCAGCACGTTGTCCATCGCTTTCCTCAACATAGATAGTATAATTGTTTCCGAACCACCCTGTATATTTATTCTAAGCCCAGTATATTACTGGAATTGTCAGTTACGCATTTACTCAATAAGATAAAGATATCTGGTTTGATTCTTGGCATTACCGAAATATTTATCATGTGAAATTAGGAGTTCCTCATTGAGTTATATGGTTAAGTTAAATTGTAAGTTTGTTAAGGTTGTTTCAGTCGCGTAAGTTTTATGGTTAAGTTGTATAGTCATATTAAGTTGTTTACATAAAATGTTTATTCACTTTTATAGTAACTATGTTTGTATGTCATATGCTGCTATATTCAGTTGTTTTAGAAAGGGCACGTTAATACCACCAAATAATAATTTAGTAGCAAGAAAAAACAACGAATAAGGTAAAGTTGAACTCTAGCTTGTAAGTCGTGTGGCTATACAACTTGGTATATAAAGACTGCAAATTGAATTGTCTTAACAGAGCTCCAAAAACTAACTATACAGTACATATTTGCTAACTGCCTGCACAGAGGTCAATATTCTCGTCGTGGGACCCATTCACTGACCACTCCCTGGACTTTCTCGTCAATGTAAACTCACTCGTTTATAGCCCCCTCGTTGACTATTGTTTAATACATACATATATATATATATATATATATATATATATATAGAGAGAGAGAGAGAGAGAGAGAGAGAAAGAGAGAGAGTTTACACACACATATATATCGAGTTTACACACACACATATATAAATATATATCGAGTTTACACACACACACACACACACATATATATATATATATANTTTATAGCCCCCTCGTTGACTATTGTTTAATACATACATATATATATATATATATATATATATATATATAGAGAGAGAGAGAGAGAGAGAGAGAGAAAGAGAGAGAGTTTACACACACATATATATCGAGTTTACACACACACATATATAAATATATATCGAGTTTACACACACACACACACACACATATATATATATATATATAAGTTGGCAAGCCCATACTTAATTTTCAAACACCTATGTAGAATGAATGTATTTTTAACTAATATCTTACAGACAATTACACCAAGGAGGGACTGTTGGTCCTCGTTATAATAACTACTGTTTGTTACTAATCACTTGTACCCTAACTTCTAGATTGAAGGTTCCCAACCTGAGATCAACAAAGCGTCCTGTGGAGGTCCGCCAAACCAATCTAGATTTTAAAGTTATTTTTTATTTGTATTTTCACATCATCTAAAAATCGTTCACTATTTAAAATTTGATTAAACTTTTTTTTTAAAATTACTTTGTCCGAATAAACATATTTTTTCTTTATTAATATGGAAAGGTTTACGTAGAATACTAGAAATGTGTGCGTAATAAATTCATCGTGATATGGATAAGGCTGGAAACCACGTTTATGGTTGACTAATTGTTTGACCTACTTTCCCTGCATCCCTCTTAAAGCCCGGGATTCAAACCAGAATCTCTTTGGTGATTACTTTAGTATTGTTTTGTTAAGAAATCCGAAATAAAAATATTCTAGTAATTGTTTTTATTTGATAAATGATATATGAAGTTAATCTATACCTATACTAAGCACAATGACTCTCATCTATAGACAAGTGGAATAAATGTCATACATACTCATCTAGCTTGATTTGGTAGTTACGGGTAGGTTGGGGTTACAATCCCGTCTGAGTGTATTGATGGTATTATCTTGCTAGATGGTTTACCACTTTCTCCCTCCACGCAAAATGGGTACATTTTCAACTAAAGTATTTCTTCCCCATACCTATATTATTGGTGAATTAAATATATATATTTGTAAAGTTAGAAAGGATCGTAAACAATGGTGTAAGGGAAAAAAACTGATTGCAATGAACTTTTCGATGGTAGAGTGGTCAGAGGGGTGTACTACAAGTTTAAAGTTCTCCATTCAATCACGGTTGGACAAATGATTGCGCATTTCTTTAACAAACCAATTTCACCCTTAAAACTACTCTCACACTCGAACAACACCTTCATTCTCCCATACCACCCCAATTCTTGTAGTTTTTTTTTGTTTGTAAGTGCATCTCGTCTTACTACCCGCCTGGGCTATCCATTTTTCTACATTATTGAGTAGGATGGAGAAGAATCTATAGTAAATTTAACTGCATTTACGTAGAGAGAAAGTGGAAAACTGTTTAGGAAACACCACCATCAAGACACCATTTTATAAAGTCACTAGCAGTAAAGTGTATCTCTAAATCTGGCGCGTAAAACTCGTTTGATTATTAGAGTTACATTGAAAATCAAAAACATACTAAGGACGGCGCATTAAAACAAAGTGAAACTTGTATTTCAATATGATGCGCAAATTCAACATTTTTGAGAATTGATCTATGTCGAAGAAATAATGCATATTTTGTCACACCAACCTCATATGTCAGGATTACCCAAATTATGCTAAATACTCAACTAATACGTTCCAAAATTATGTATTTTCTCGACGTTTATAAAAAGAAGAATAAGTTAACATTGTATGATGGTTCATCTACAGGTCCATAGGCCGCATACAATCACGGAAAGCGCCGCAAGCTTGACGCGTCCGCTCTAAATGAACCTGACACATTTCCAGCTAAATATCGTGCACTTCATTGATTTTAATACCTCATTAGCCACACTTCACAACTCTTATGTTCTTGACATGTTTCAGTTCAGTCCTAACTTTCTTAAGATTCGTGCGGTGGCTTCAATCTCCCGGAGGGGCAATATAATGTCCGAGTATTCGGACACCTCGTTCAGTAAGCGTAAGAAACTGTAATACAAAGTTGAACTGGATTGGTAGGCTTCTCTCGTTAGCAAACTACACTTTCAGTGCTATAATGTTAGGTCTTTTGTGACGTCACATGGGTTAGTTAAAAAAACCAACAAGCAGAAGCAAGACCGACCATTTACCTAATAGTGAAAGGGGACGAAAGCCAATCTCACAGATGTAAATGTATGCCCCTGCCAGGAATAAAAATTAGAATTTATTAAGTTGGAAGCATAGGATACGTGAATTAAGGCCAGCGCTTTGGCAGTTTTTATAGAAAAACATTTTTCACCAAAATAATTAAAATATTGCTCCAATATTAGATATAGTGTTTAATTCTCTTCACACGATGATATCAACAGTTGTTGAATATCTGTCGTGAACAAAGCGGTATTACATGGCAAACCTTTTGAATGAAAAGAAGTCATTAAATTCAAGGATGCTATTGACAGATATTCAAGAACTAATGATCTCACCATGTGAAGAGAATTAAACTCGATATTTCTACTGAAGAAATATTTGATTTGTTTCAACGGAAAAAAAAGTTTTGACATAAAAACCGCAAAAATACTTCCCTTAACTCACCTTCCTTATACCCCCAACTTAAACTGGTGGGCAGATGAGCAAGAAACTGAGCCGTGGTATTAGACACGGGGAATCTATCTCAGTTTTTTCATCGGGCTTGTTTATGGTAGGGAGGAGAGTGATAGAGTGTAAAAGTGAGTTTTGAGCTTCTTTTTTTTTAACATTTTATATTTTATTTGGAAACAATTTGTACCCTGTCGATTAACAAACCTTTTGTTCTAAAATAAAGATTGTTGAGTACCTTCATTAATATTTTTATCAACCCGCTTCGGTGGTCAAATTTATTTATGCGTGTGTGGACTACATCACTCGCAGCCCAGCTGTCAGGAAGGTTAGCTGGTACTAATGTGCTACAACCCAGAGGACGCTCGAACTTACTGACAGTACATCCTTTCCGTGGAGGCTCTTTCCATGTCCCGATGAGCTGAGGTGATGATTATAGTGATTATGAGGGTGTTGAATCAGTAGAAACTCTTAAAATAACTTAAGGCTAACTAAACAAACACTGGTGACTGTTGTGATAATTCCCCTTTCGGGAAAAATGCCAGCCGGGACCCCTAGGATGGTAGGCAGGTGCGCTGACCACGATACCATGTAGCCGGTTGACGGTCAATTGATCTAAAGGCATCAATTTTTAACCTTTTTCAACTCAAGGCACTAAAATTGTCATAGAAAACCATTATATTTTTTAAAAGAAAGATTTTATAAAAGTTTAATAACTGCAATTATTCTAATAATTATGCTATTTTTAAATATAATGTTGATCATGGTTCATAAAATATTTATTTTTATTTCTCGATATATTTTTCTCGCTTCTTTTCTACCTTCCCTCAACCTCTCGCAGGACAATTGCTGACCCTTCACGGTACGCCAATTGAAAAACGTGGATACATGGCAACAGACTTAACTGCCGATAGCGGGCATCTCGGGGATCGAATACGGGTCCAGTGAGGTTATAGTGTATTTTCCTTAATGGGGTTTCACTCTCCTCTCAAGAATATGCGGGTTCACATCTTCTTAAGTTGACCTTCCTAATTCTTAGCACAGTAGAGTAATTGATACATTTATGCACAACCTAAACGGGTAGTAAAACGCGGTGTTAACAGAGCATTCCTATTGTTATAAACAAAACCTCAACGTATATCTATTGGTGTTTTATTAATGAGTAGGTATAATCA
>CABFOV010009347.1:0-19779 GCA_902141375.1 Timema poppense
GGACATTAAAATTACTTACATTAACAATTACAAAAATAAGTTAATAAAATGAATAATGGCATGATGGCTTGGAAATACACGAGTGTAGAAACACTGTACAATAATGTAAAGTAAGTGATAGTGAAAGGATAGTTAGTTTAGGCCTAGATAGGAACAAACACACTTCTCTGTAATGTCTTCTTAAACTTTCCCACTTCTTCAAACTTCTACAGTTGTACATTAGTTGGGATTTTCGGGAATATTACTTTTTTATTAATGTTTCTTCATATAAAAAATAAATATTTCCGAAAATTCAAAACAATGTGCAGCTGTAGAAGTATGAAAAAGTGGGAGTGTAAAAGTGTAGAAAGAAAATAGAGAAGTGTGTTTGTTTATATCTTGGCCTAACCTAACTATCCTTTCAGGTTGGCTTCTTTAACAATCACTTTACATTATTGTAGAGTGTTTAACACTGGTTTGATAGAAATTTAATAAAACTGACATTTTAATTAGCTAATATTTCCCCAAAATATGCTTCAGTAAATTAATTTATTGTATAAGATAATGTAAGAATCATAAACAATTAGAAATTTGAAGTGTTTCATATTTTGTTTATTATTCATAAGGGTAATCATGCATGATCACGTATTTTGTTCCATTTCCAATCCTCTATGTGCATTTGCACATGAGCATTGTACAGGCTCTCGTTAAACATTGTTTTTTTTGAGAAATTTACTTCAATTCAAGTTTTAATGCTTATGAAAGTTGATGCTGATATTTTAAAATGAAAAAATGACTAAAATAATTTGTCTACTAAACAATATGAAATAGTAAATGCTTTTTTAATTTAAATGTGGTAAGTTTGGTAAAATATGTATTGCAATAAATAAGATCAACATTGATTTTAAACAGGTTAACCAACTTACTCCTATAACTAAATAGTAACTAAACTAGAGCTAGTTTAATATAATACTATATTCTTGATATTACATTTTTAATTTAACATAAATTATTATTTCAGAAAGAGACCAGGTAAAAATAGTAAAAAGAATTATTAATTTATTTAGTAATCTTCTTAGCTATTTTTATTTTTCATTGCTTTGTCATGGCAATAAAAGCAAACAATTTCAATCAAGTATAATTCAAAATGGACGACAATATTAGATAAAGTTACCGGGCGAAAGTGGTTTTACAGTTCTATTACGTTATTAATTTGAAAATTGAAATTAATTTTGAACAATTTGTTAAGTAACCAAATGATTTATAAGTGGAAATGCTGATATTATTTCGATTAAATAGACTATGATTACTAATGTGTTTTAAAAATAGATTATTAAGTACATCAAGTGGAAGCTCGAAATTGACGGGAGCCTGCACAACTTTCTATCTTGATTTCGAGCTTTAGCGACGAGCTCGGCTCGAAGCTTGGAATACGAGTACTCGCAGAGCCCTAACAAATAGATTAGATATCCCTTCAAACTGAGGAAATCATAACTAAAGTCAACAAATGTAATTTATCATCTCTCAATAGTTAATACTGTCATATTCAGAGAATGCAATGAACAAATGTGGGTAGGTAGGAAAAAGTATTTAGAATATTATCGCTTATAGTATGCTGATCTTAGCTCGCAATAATCAAGGCCAGCAAACTTAATTCATGACATTCACATGCTATTCATCACCAACATTGTATTTCATAGCTTTCCAGTTCTGCAGACACCCTGTAAAGAAGACCCTAATGTTTGAAGAAACTATGATGTAACAAAATAATGGTGCGATGAACTATGTTAATTTGCAGATCAAAGTCAAGAGTGTAAAGTTCAGAACGTTGGTTTTAAGGACCCCCACAAGTCTGCACAGTAATGACAACAGTTTCTTATCAAGAACAAACTCCAACACACCATTTCATCACATATCGTACGACACATGTTTAGATAACTGCTCATACGAGCACCTATAAAACAGACGGGGATATTATTTTCACAGTGTTTAGTACCTGTTCAAGTTATTCATATATATTGATTATTGAAATTGAATAGCGATGAGAAAGGTGGTATTTTAAAGGAAATTAGCCCACATTTGTGTAAAAGGAGAGTGGTACACCATTAAGGAAAACCATTCTCAGTATAATCAACTGGGATTCAAACTCCGATCTCCCTGTCAATGGCAATCCCCCTTAACACAAGAGTGGCATGTTATACCTCTGCAGGCCCAATGAAAATAAATAAGATAAGTTTTTGTACATCCATTAGAGTTTCCAGCCTGTGACAGTTTTTTATTAAAGCCATACAGATTCCACTACCGGCTTGCTAGGCCTGTCATAGCTTCATATGCTTTATAATTTAAGATTAGGACAAGCAGAGAATCCAGCCTACAGTTGTTAATTTATCACTGTGATAGGTAGGCCCACATTTTACCAATGATAAATTTTTCAGTCATGCTGAGACTCAAACCCGGTACCCTTGACTCAGTGGACAGACACACTACCGATTGAGCTAAGGTGCCGGATAAAGAAGCTAAGTAGCTTGACATAGTATAATATAAAAAGATGGATAGGTAGGTTAAGTGTAACGGCTCTTCTTTCATACAAAACACATCATTTTATAACAGTACTAGTGCTATTAGAAGATAACTGCAATTGTGTCATGAAATGAATTAAGCTTTCCATATTATAGTTCATACTCAATTTAAATTTTGAGATAAATTAATTTAAAACAAAAATCTAGATCTATGTTTTATCTACAAATCCCAAAATTGAGTTTTAAATCTAGATATTAAAAAATATATTGAGCTGATGTGAATCTACTTATTGGAATAGTATTTTTCTCCTCGATTTTCAATACTACTCCCTTAAAGTTGGTGTAAAGAACAGAAACAATAGTTTTATGTTCACTTAGTTTGATTTCTAGTAATATTAAGTGAAGTGGTAATTTATCTGTGGTCTGGTTGTCGAGTTTGTTTTTTAGTTATGTTAGATAAACCGTTAGTAGACCAAATACATGATCTAAAAAAGGTTGACTATTTGGTTCACTCAAATCTTGGATATTCTGTATGAATTGAGATTTCAAAGAAGTAATCTTTACCTAATATATAAACAAAGTCCGGGGCGGACTACCAGTTTCCAAGTGGCCTGGAACTTCAAAAATAATGGCCCTAAGCATTCTATTCATAAATACCAATGAAACTATGTTTCAGTGAAAGCTGAGGTGATGAGTCGAAATAGTTATACTATTATTTTTAGTAAATTTGAGCCTGAGGTAATTTCAGCTACATTATTGGTGAATATGTCGCTACTTAGTCCACTTAAAAAAATCATAATTTTCAATATTCTACTGACATTAGCACAAATGCTTCTGAATTGTTAAACAGTAGCTAGGAGTCTATTTTTTTAATAGTAAGGTCAGTCAATATTCACAAAAGAAATGATTTTGCATTTGTCTTGAAAAATTGTTCAAAGATAACACCAACACACCAATAAACAACTAGTGGGATGGTGTGCCATTGTATATCTTCACAAATTATGCATTCTGGGAATCCTCAAAGACACTTACTCACTGGAACGTTTGATTAAAGTTTAACAAAAACAATCATTTTGAATTTAATGGAAAGCTTGTTTAATATAAAGGTAGTTGTGGTAGTCCAAATCAAATCGGTCCCTTTGGTATATCCCAGTATCTTAGCGGCTCAGTCCACCACTGAACAAAGTTACATCTTATGATGAGCTTTTATTTTTTTATTTTGTAGACTTTTTTTATTTGAGATAGTTATGAAAGAAAAGAAAAAAATATTTATATTGCATACTGGCAGATAAGCCATGTAAATTAAGGTGGTTTATTTAAAGCATTAAAGTTCAAGGGGATCATTTCATGGAAATAATTGAATTGCGCTGTAAAAGAAGTAAACATATTGTATATATTATTATATTATTGTTTACCAGGGTGGGGTCAATGTCGTGAGACTTGTCAATGACCCCTTGCACAATGTTCAGAGATAAGTGTCTGGACCATCAAGACCTTGTGATGTTGACATCTATCATGATTCATACAATGAGTGATGTTGAAAATATGGCTTAGTCACCAAATGGACATTGTGGATACTTCGATCCTGCATGTATCCTTTACAGATGTTTTGCATGGAATTCCTGCAAACAAGACCTCGCCAAACTGTTCGTTTTCAAACAAAAGATTCCGAGGAAAATTTTGGACCCATACAAGAAGAGGTCAAGAGAGAATGGAGAATCTGATACAATAGGACAATGGACAACTTATACAAAAAAAAAAGTGAACATCCTGTCCATGAGGACACTCTGTAGACTCCAATAGGTTGGGGAACGACATCCAGTGTCTGAAAACTGAGGTGAACACCAGATCACCAGACAAAAGATCCAGAGGTAGACTTAGGACTTGCACAAAGATCCCAACAGCTAAGGAATACTGAACCAATGGTATGAGAGGGCCCAAGACGGACAGCATGGGGGAGAGGGGGGGGGGGGCGCAAAGTATGATTNNNNGGGGGGGGGGGGGGGGGGGGGCGCAAAGTATGATTACCTCACATAGTTCACTAGGCCTAATTGTATAGAGTAAAGTCCAAAAAGCATTCGGAAATGATAGTTTATTAAGGGCAAAGGGGAGTGAGAGTGAATTGAATGGGTTGTGCATGAAATATATGGATGTTCACCATGAACGTTGTTGTTGGCCAGTTTCTCTGGATGACCTCCCACTTCATCCATGATAGTCTGGAGGGCTCCTACTCGGGGCAGTGACACATGTTGCAGCACCGGCAAGTTGTTCTTCAGACCATACCTAGAGGACATATCACACATATGAACACAAGAGATAAAGAATGGGCAAGAAAGGAAGAGTGTGGAGACATGGGAAACAATATGTGGAAGAAATATAAATAAAGAAAGAATGAGATAAATTTGGAGCATAAAGAGTGAAAACGTTTAGTAAGATAGAAAGAGCAAAGGGGGGGAAAAGTGAATTCGCAATAAATATTGAAAAGGTGAGGGAAAGTAAATTTGCAATAAATAATGTGAAGGCAGGAATAATAGTGAGGGCAAAATAATGCGAGAGAAAAAGCAGTAAAAAAGGGTGGGAGAAAATAGGTCAAGAAAGAACAGAAAAGAGGGTGCAAAAGAACATACATGAGAAGTAGCACAGTAAGAAAAATGGGGAAAAGAAAAGTGAATGAAGGAGAGAAAGGAAGAGAAAGGAAGAAGAAGGAAGAGGAAGGAAGAGGAAGGAAGAGGAAGGAATTAATAGAGCAAGAAAAAGAGGGTTGAGGAAGGAAAGGGAGATAAAGGAATGATTGAGTAAGAGAAAGGGGTAAATGAGAGGAACACAGAAAAGAAGGGAAAGAGAGATAAAAAGAAAGGAANAAGAGAGAAAAAAAGAAAGTAAATTGATAGGATGGTAAAAAATGTTAAAAATTAGGACTGCTAATATAAAGGGAAGGCGTATAGACCAATAGGAAGGAAGAAAATAGGAAAGAGGGGCAAAAGGGAGTAGGAATTTAAAAGAATGGAAGAAGGGGAAAGATAAGTATAATAGGGTTAAAAAAAGTAGATAAACATAAAGAGTGAGACAAAAAAGTAGTAGTAAAAAGAGATATAATAAAGTAAAAAAGAAGAAGGGAGCAAAAAATGAGCAAAATGAGAGAAAGAGGGGAATAAGGATGAAGGTTTTACAAAAAGAGAAAGAAAAAAGTAGCTTGGCGAAGGGAGAGTGTGAAAAAAAGAATATATATTAAAAATAAAGAAATGAATATAAACACAAACGGTAAAGCAACAGTTATACAAAACAAGTTTTAACTTCTACGAATACTAGGTTGAAGTAGTAAGATTTCAAAGTTTGACAAATTAAAATAGATGAACACAAACCCCGTGAACAATGCAAGTACAATGATCACAAGAACATATATTTTATTTTAAGAGATGCAAACACAGTTAATCTGTAAAATTTGACAAATATTTTAATAATAATTTTTTGACCAGGAGATGAATCTAATGGGTTAGGTCGTTTTCATTAGCGACTTCAAGTTGTGCATTGAAAACTGGAGGGACGGAACACATAAGACAAAGCAAATTGTTCAAATCTTAACAATGAAGAAAAGGGGTGTCTCTTATTCAAAGCTGGTCCATGACAGCAATGTAAACTGTGAACTATGTTCCTCTTATCATTGTAAATGCCATATCGTGTATGTTCCCTTTTATTTGTTTCTTTCCATCTTTCCTGTACCTCCTTCCGTATGTATGAAAACAATCGATATGAGTCAACTTTATTTTCAACTCTGAAACTTAAAGAGATGTATAAAAATGGTAGAAGGGATACAATCAATTAAATATATCATGACATTAAAAAAGTATGATGTTATATGATGTGAGTTTTAGATACAACTGAAGAAAATTGTGTGTGAGTTTTGAATTGTATGTGGGTAGCTTTTATTTTATTATGTCCTTGTGCCCGTTTGACTTATTACGTACTGTAAGTAGCTAAGGTAGAGTAGACTCTAAGACACATTTTTGAGATTGATACTTTAGAGGCTATAGTTGTTTCTTTCGACAAAACTGCCAACTCTAAAGTCATGTGTATAGGAGCGAGTCATTCTTTTATCATATGTATAATTAATAAAATGTGAATATGTGTGGGAGTGTACAGTCCATTCACATTGTGTGTGGTCGGAAATTGAGGTCTATCCTACCTCCCATCGCGACTCATGTTGCCGGGACTCTATCCTACCTCCCACTATGATTCACGATGCTGGGACTCTATCCTACCTCCCACTGCGACATCATGTTGCCGAGACTCTATCCTACCTCCCACCGCGACTCATGTTACCGGGACTCTATCCTACCTCCCACCGCGACTCATATTGCCGGGACTCTATCCTACCTCCCAATGCGACTCATGTTGCCGGGACTCTATCCTACCGCCCATCATGACTCACATTGCCGGTGTCATCATGACATCAACCAGTTACCGCCAAAGCCGCAAGAAGGAATAACAACGCTTTTAGCCAACAGATAAGGTTCTTTCTATGAAAATCAGGCTGTATATGCATTGGTGTGTATGCAGAATAGATATAAACCTCTTCTGGTCTGGCTTTCTGGAGAGGGCGTCCAGCCGATTATATCCCAATATGTGTTCATTTCCTTTAACTTTTATATTCCTCGACTCTACCTTATTAACACAATTAAAATGTGTATAGCCCAGAAAGGCAGTAAGTTGTGGTGAAGCCTTCCTGTACATTACATTGTAGTTGGCAGTGACAAGATTTATTTTTGTGAATTTTATACATTCATTATTAAAATTTTAGAACAGAATGTATAAAGATTCAAACAAAATTCTAACATGTTTGTTTACAAAGAACATTTATGAATGAAATTACAGTTTCAACAAATAACAAATAGAAATCTAATGTTGAATCTATTGTTGTCACTGTGTTAAAAAGTAACCCTCGGTAAACCTAGCTATCTGTTCAGTTTATATGTATGTGTACTAGGTGCATCAGTTAAGGATAAGGAAGGTCCAATTTATAGGAAGTGTAGCTGCAATTGTATTGAGAGAGTGGAAAACTATTTAAGAAAAATCACGCCCAGTACAACTGACAGATTCAAACCCCGATATTCCTATCCTTTGCAGTATAGTTTATAGCAAGAGTGATGACTAGGACAATGCGGCCGCCAAAGCAGGTTTTATAATAATTTCTATCAAGATTACAACTGTTGGGTGAGGAATTCAATTGATTTCTTAAAGTTTTGGCCTTTACACAAAATGATCTCTTAGTGAAGGTTGTCAACTTGTGTGTCTAATAAAGGTAAGATTACAATGATTATATAAGGCCAGGACAGAGAAAGAAAGACAGGATTACAAACAAAAGAAAATTCTAAAAGTTAGATGATTAATGAATTTGGGGAGCCAATGCTTGCTAAGCTGAAGTAAGGTTGAGCTCACTTTTGGCTGGTCTCCCGGCGCTTGCGAAGGAACCCGCCCTCTGGGAACAACACCATCCAGTGGCGGTGAAGCGGGATGTACGACTCTCGCAAGTGTTTCACTAGTTCTTGCAAGGACTCTTCTCGTTTTGCCTTGCCCTGCACATTACAAGTCAAAAACCAAACTGAAAGAAGTTAACATAAATCTGAGCTACAGTAGCCCCGTGGCTTCTTTGGTGATGACTGACAGTTCACAGCTGACTTCTGACAATCAACATTTAGGTATATACCTAAATTTCGACTGTCCGAAGTGACAGCTGCTAAACACATGTTTTTGCAGATCATATGGTTCGGCATAGGGATACATAATTTGGTATGGTAGCTTTTCAAAGCCATCAGCTGTCAGCTGTAAGCTGTCACTCAGCACCAAAGAAGCCATGGGGCTACTGTATATATTATGGGTGAGCAAAGCTTAGAAACTTTTAAACTTCAAAGTTAAAGTTCAAATATCTTTTGTTTTGACAACTTCAATAACCTTTGGGTCTTCAAAACATTTTGAAGGGAGGAAAAAAACTTTGATATACATTAACATATTTGAAATATCTTATATAATGACATATTTTAACATATTTTTGGAACAACTACTGAACAGTATTTTAACATCGGTAAGTGATTAACTGGCATATATTTCATGTAAGCATAGATAAATTCGTATGTCATCATAAAATAATATATTGTGCTCTGAGTTTTCTCCATCCCTTTCCCTTTATTAGGATAGTTTAAGAATTAAAAGTAGTTTTATATGATAACAATAAAAACCTAGTATTAAACTTTGCTTTGGATGATTCAATCTCCGCCTGACGCTTTTAAAGGGCTCTTCGCACATCCCTTATGCATATTACAGAGAGATGTAAAACTAAACATCCCCACATAGAGGTAAATTTAGAGTGTCTGAGTTACTAGGAGTGGTATTGAATTTGTGTCAGATACCTTTGGTCAGCCGGTAGCCCATCAACTGAACTAAGGGTCTTAGTTTCAACTCCTGGCATGTCCAAAAATTTACTATTGGTAATTATAATACCAAACTAAAAACCACGTCTGGGTGGTTAAACATACCAGACTTGAGGTAGTTACAAGAGTTGGAAACCATACGTAACACTCCTGATTCACGTTGCTTATGGAAGTTTGAACAACACATCAGTCGCTGTCACAAAGCTAAAAGCACATCATAATGCTTGTAAAGCCATTATGATAATATTAATTTGATTTTTCATTAACACATTGTTAAAATATTTTAAACAAGATGTCTACAGAATTATTTAATTACTTTCTCATAACGTATGAATACATATTCATGACCAAAAGGTCATAAAATAAAAGTTATTAACTATCCTCTGACAAGACATCTTGTGAATGTGAGGAATGCCAGGCCTCCGCCGTGGTTCGGATTCCACGTTAAACTGTAGGTCCTCCAACCCTACCATTACACATTAGCGTAAGTGCGTATAACCCGAACGGGTAGTAAGATGCGGTGCTAATAATAATAATAATATTAACTATCCCCTTGGAATCTCCTTAGACTAAGATTTTCATTCAAATTTCATACATTCTGATTTAAAAGATTTTTAATTTCTGAACTAAAATCTTTAATGGGGGTAATTGTAAATTTAAGCTAATTTTGAGCAAAGTATAAAAATATCATATTCTTACCTGCACAATAAACTTTGCTCACAAAAATGCATGAGTTGTAAGCTATGTTCAAGACTTTTTAACATCTTTCATGTACAAAATTTCATTTTAAGACATAGTCATGATTGAATGATGATATAATCTGTTTCCAGCCTGTGGCCGGGTCAGTTTAGTAAAATTCTTCCATCTTTCTCTATCCTCCCTCCTTTAATTGCTGCCATTCTTCTCCTCTCTCTTGCAAATTTTATGTTATATGCCCCTGACATCTCTTTATGGCCACCCCTGTGGTATTTTCCTACATACATGGTGTCTACTCAACTTGACCCATGAAATCCTCGACCTTTCCCCTGATCATTTCCTAAAATTCCCGACTAAAAAGTATGTCACATCCTTCTAACTTGCCCCCTACCCTCTCCCCTCGTTTTTATTAATATTTTTTATGAATAATAATAGGTTTTAAGAATTTAAACAAACAGGTTTGTTTACTAGGAATTAAAAAATATTACACAGCTAAAAAAAAAGACAGTTCGAATCACATTATAATTTACTGATTATTGTATTTCATATGTTGAGTAAAACAACATTTTCCCGGATTGTAATTTACCAAAGTCCTGTTTTTTCCCGATAACTTCAAATTCCTGGCTAATTCCTGTTTTCCCTGATTTTCCCGGATGGTAAGACACCCTACACATACTTCATTTCCATAATTTTCTTTGCTATTCTCTACTTTTCAAACATCGTTATATTACCATATCACCCTTGCTTCCTCTACTATCTAATGTACCCACTGTACATTACTTCATACACTAATGATAAATATATATGAATCAATCATTAATCAATCAAAACAAAAAACAAACTACTTGATATAGTATAGATTCACCATCACATTAGCATTGGTGTGCATATAAGGTGTGCCCACACACCTCCTAATGTCTTTACATACAAAAGGTGTGTTGTTTCTTCAAGATCTATCATACTCTTTGAATTTTAGAATACAGCTAGTGTTTGTTATGGTCTACCTGCCGAAATGAGTCATCAAGAATACCCAGAATTAATCTGGCTTGATTAATTTCAGTTAGCTAGATAACTCATTAAGTCCTATGCATCTCATTTTTTTAAGTTTGTATTTTATAAGTAAGGTTTAGTTGTTGATTTAAAGAAATATATAGGTTTATATAAGCTTTATTTTCACTTGTTCGACAAATCCAAATAATAATGTTATATTTATAGTACATTTTCACTCCTTCCTCGCTTTGTACATCCATTAATATTAGGTAACGTTATAAATGAAAGCTTGGAGTTGATCTGCACAAAGTGATGGTTCCCTTGAGTAATGATGTTATTAGAGAATGTTGTGGATGGTCAGTCTTTATCAGCATCTAATAAAAAGATGTTGCAGCATGCTCAGTGGAGGGCAACACTCTTATAAAGAGGACTTTAATATCCTATTATAATTTATATAAGACATCCGAGGTAGGAAGGATGGTATCTGATAGCTAGCAGAAGGTTCTTTATTGCAAACATTGGCTGAGTGACTAATGTCAACCTATTTTGAAATAGTTATTATTTGATTACTACTACAAAATTATCAATATAGTGTTATTAAATGTTTCAAAAAATACTTTCCCAACGATTACTGTATAACTGACGTTTTCATAACCTAATGAAAGAACAAAATATATTAATAAAACTATTGTGTTATTCTTTTGGAACAATGATGTAAGAAATATTATATTCACATGATGCTAGATAGCTTCTAGACCATATCAGGAGAATAACACACAACGTGTAAATATGACGTGTGATAGCTCCTAGTCAATACAAGGTGAGTCACCCTCAAAAAGAACATTTAAGAGGATGACTTGAGTTAGTTGTTCTCTCATCCTTAGAATTTAGGAGAACAAATTATAGCCAAGAAGGTGAGAGCAACATTAGTTGGCGTGAAAGAGAGGTTTTTAGCTTGTATCCAAGGGCCAATATTTGCCGAGTATACACGTGTTTAGAGAGTTCAGCACAAACAACGCTCAGTAGGGTGTTCCCAGGCAAGGCGAGGCCCCAAAATGCCATGAAGATACCATTTTAATTAATCAGATAGCTTGGTATTGTGTGTTGCGATTATAACATATTAAGGTGGGATGAAAGAGAATTTGAGTTTAGGTCTATATTTAACAATATTTATGACAAATAAAAATTACTTCTCACCAAAACAAATCAAATCCTTTTAAATGGAGGAAAAACCCGGTAGAATCATGCAATGGGCATGAAATATTTAAAAAAAAAGTTGATATTACTTTGTGTAAAAAATGTAAACTAAATGTATATACTGAAGTGGTATTTGATATTTTTTATCATAAGAATTGAAAACATACAGACATTAACTTGCATTTCCTTCCATACCACTTTAATATATATTTTATATGAACAAATATAAGTCCCCAAGGGAATGGGTCATTTCACTTTTGGCTTATAAAAAACCTGAAAAAAATTACCTCTTTTTTCATACAAATGGGTGCTTTTTTTATACTCACTTTGTGAATATGATATACAAATAATAAAATGATAGGCTAGAAAAATTCTGTAAAATTGTGATGCCCTGTTTTAATTTTCAATAATCTAGTCAAATGCTCAAAGATTTGCCTAATTCCAGGCGAGGCCTTTTAAATCAAAAGAAAGACCTAACAAATCACACCTTAGATTGTGTGGTTTTCTTTTAGCGACTCGAGCAACTACTGGTTTATTAGTGTGGTTATAGTGGTATCACTAGGTAAGCCTACATAATGCAACACTAAGCTTGTGTGCATTGTGGAAAGCTTCGTTGTGATACTGATAACTAAAAATTACATTTAAGTCTAAAAAAACATTTCAGTGTTTACCACAGATTGTAAGAAGTTCAATCTCGAATATTTATTGATGGATGCTTTGTGTTCATTAACAGTTATTTAATATTTGTTTATCTGATTACCAAAACCTTCCTTCACCTCTGGCAAGACATCTTGTGAATGTGAGGAATGCCAGGCCTCCACCGTGGTTCGGATTCCACTTTAAACTGTAGGTCCTCCATACAATCACCCTACCATTGCACATTAGCGTAAGTGTGTATAACCCGAACGGGTAGTAAGACGCGGTGCTAATAATAATAATAATTTAATATTTGTTATAACCATCATGGCAATTGATAAAACACTATTTAAATGAAAAGGAAAAGTTATCATCAAATTCTAGAATGCCCATGAAAAATATTCAAGAACTGTTGAAATTAGCATGTGTAAAAAATCAAACTAGACTTATCTAATGAAGTTCTTTTACGTATTCTCTTGTTCCCTTCATTCCCACATTACAAACCCCGAGGATACGTCTTCAAGCATTCTGGAGTGGTATCCCACAGTTTTATATGAGTCGGAAGATAAGTTTGGTACAGTCTTCCTGTGAGTATCTTTGGATGATATTGGTGCACTGAAGTTTTCAAATCTTTGTGTACTTTTTCTAATGAGAAGAGGACAGCAGGGAGAGTTGTTCTATGGGTGTGTAAGAGACCTGTTTTGGAGAAGAGAAGTGCAAGGAAATGTTGTACAAGGCATACTGTGTACCTACTGTTACACATGCAGCAGAAACATGGACAATGGATGTAAGAGGGAATAGGAGAGTGGAGAACATGGTAAAGAAGTTTGTGAAGTGCATGTTAGCTGTTATGAGGAGATACAAGATTAGGAATGAAGTTACCCAGGAAAGAGTAGGAGTAGAGGGAGTATATGAGATGGTAGAGGAAGCGAGACTGAAATGGTATGGGCATGTAATGAGAATGGTGGAGACAAAGCCAGAGAAAATGATGAAAATGAAGTATGGAGGAAAAAGACAGCAAGGGAGGCCAAGAAATAGAAGAGAGAAGCAGATAACATAGAGTGTGCAACTGAGAGGAGAAGAGTGGGAGAAGAAGAGAGGAAGATGGAGGCATTTTACTAAACTGAACCACCCACAGGCTGAAAACAGTTGATGGTGATGATGTGTACTTTGTTCCAATAACTTAAAATATACACTCAATTAAATACACCAACCTTGATTCACCCCTCCCTTTTTACTGTACATGTCAATTTAAATTATAGTAATGGAAATTAAGTATCCTCCCAAAATTGCTTTAAGTTCAGCACAGAAAGTCCCAAAATTAAAAGTGACCACCAACGATATTGATATTAAAATGTACAGAGTTTATTGTATTTGGACTTTTAGAATAATGCCATCATCTGTAAAATGTACTCAATTTTGGAACTTATTAGATTTTACTAACACCTTAAGTTTATAAAAGATGCAAATAAAAAGATTTCTAAACAATGTTATTATTGACAGTATCAAAAAGTTCCAAATCATCTCCACTGTAAAAAAAAAAAGACTTGCAATACCACCTTGATATTTGAATTTACTTCTCCTTTGCAGGCCAATGTCATGATTTGAAGACTATAACTTCTCATTTATATATTTCTCGGCAAACCCAGCGTCAGTAGAAGGAAAACCCCAAATAACACCATATAGGAAGAAAGGAACATTAGAAGTGAACTAAGCCAAAGACAAAGACACTCTTTAACTCGGGAGCTCCAACAAAATGACTACACGTTGAGTCAAACCCCTTTTGATCTTTTAATTAATATCTCATACACTGACTTGAGTCAACTTTGATTCAATTCAATGTACTCCAATACCCCCAAGGATTACCGAATAAGACTATGTTAGATTGCTGGAGCACACCTAGGTCTTATGTCGCCACTCGTCGTTTAAAAGGAAAGCAAACAACATTTTGGTTGTATTACACGAGGCCCTAAAATAACCGGAAGAAAGATATGCATGTACAAGAAGAAAATTCGGAGTTTTCCCTGATATTTGTCAGTAGCTTTAAAAACAAAATGATAGTGTACAAGAGTTATTACTTGTTTTATCTAACCTAATTCCTTCAATTTGTTTCTAGTGATGAGTTCCACACCAGCGTATTTACTGACAATTAAATACAAGGAAGGAAGGTAGAATGAGGAGAAGAATTGAGAAGAAATGTCTAAGGAAGTGCATTTTGGTAGTTTTTTCCAGCACAACTACATTTTAAAATTCCCTGACTCTTCTAGGTTTTACAGAACCTATTCCCAGCTTTTCCAGTAGCAATATTTTACAGACATTATTTTATTAAGATCGCAACTTAATATAATAATTATTCTAGACACACACATAATCTGAAATTGTGTCACTCTATGATGGAGTTAAATAATTTCAGTCTAAAGCAATGGGCTGTTGTGTAGTGCGATCTAAGTTATATTTCAGTTAGATCACATTGAGTTCACCAGTACAGTTTAAATTGTTGTGAGACACATTCTTCTTTAGTTTCTTCTTCTTAGCGTAGTTTTTTTTTGCACAAGCGCATAGCCATGACTCTTCCTTGTTTAAAGACATGCAAAGATAGGGGATAGAAGACGCAAAAATCACATTTCGACTATGAGAGTTGAAGTTAGTTTACTCAAGTGTGCTAAAAGAGATTTGCAGTGACTATTAACTGGGAGAAAAATGTTATTTTGACTATAGTAAATGAAAGTTGTGTAATATTTTAATGAATATGTGAAATTTCCAAAAATTTGATCAAATTCTCTGACTTTTTCCTGACCAAAAAAATTCCCCATTTTCCAGGTTGCAGGACAATCTAACGTGCCTGACTCTGACCTAGGAGTCCGGTGTTCAAATCTTGGCCAGGTGCTCTGGAGGTGGTTTTTAAACAGTATGATTCCCCATCCTCTCACCATGTGAATGCAAGTGTGTGAAAAAGTTTAATGTCCTCATCATATGTAACCACGTTGGTTAAGGTTGTGAAGAGTCAAACCAGACATCAACTCAAGAAGCAGAGAACAAACAAGTGTGGAAAGACATATTTCAGAGCAGTCGCATCAAAATGATCTTCATTAAGCTTGATTCATATGTTCACCAAAATGAGAGAGTATAGAAACAGCTTTAGTGGGGCAGCAATTTACGTGCTGTATGTTGACTCATGACGCAGTGCAGTGAAAATGTAAAACATCAACATGGTAGTTTATTTTCTAGTAAATAAACATTTATTTTAGATCATTACCACAATGGGCGTTTTCAAATTAAAATGCTGTGTCATGGAACAATCCATTACATTGATACACACTCTTTCCATTCATGGGTTATTTCAAATCTCCCAACAGCCAATGAAGCCGTCTGCTTGTTTCTAGCTCTAGAGTGCATGCGTTGTCATATGCACAAGCTGGTTGGTTTTCCCGTGCCGAAGATCTCAAGCAGAGCGGACCAAGTAGAGACAAGATTAACATTAGTGGCTTAGAACTTGTTCCGTGAACTTGTTTATATGCTGTGCTTGTTTTTCAGCCAACGTGTAGATCCACAGTAGTTAAGGTCAATCAGACAATGTCAAACTCTTCTGGTGTGCAATTAACAGTAGTCTTAGGAGTATCTCCCGAATACCTCGTCAACATTCAAGAGTACTCCCTACATAACTAGTCTTCTGTTGAGTCGAGTATGTTTAGTAATGGATGCTAAGACACACAAGTTTCACAAAGGATACACACTTTAATAAATTTATCAAATTAAGGCAGGATGGAAGTGAACATGAGTTAAGGACAGTATTTTTTCTGTTTTTATGACAAAAACTTTCCATTTGCCAAAATAAATAAAATATTGCTTCAGTATGTAAATACATTCAGTATAATTTTCTACTAGTTGTGAGATTCTTGAACCCTGTATTTCTTTTGAATCCTATGGTATGAGAGATTTTAGATTCAAAATAATCACAAAAAAGTATCTCAAATACAATAATATTATGAAGACCTTTATTGATATAATAATTTTAAGCAATTAGTAAATGGATTTACACAGCTTTGTAGTTGGGAGAGTAATAAAATCACAAAGAAGTACAAGATAGTATTTATATAAATAATTTAATAAAACTTGTTTCTTTTTGTTGTATGTCATCATCATCATCAACATCCACAGTTTCCTGCCACTGGCAGGGTCTGTCTCAAATATAATCCTCTCCATTCCCTTCTATCCTCTCACCACTTTCTTCCTCCACTCCTCTCCACACTCTCTTTATCCACCCGTCCCTAGGTCTTCCTCTTGGCCTACTGCCCACCACCTCCAAGCATCCTCCTTGTAATCCTCTTCACATATCCATACAGCCTCAATCTCGCCTTTTCCATCCTTTGCTACAAGAATCCCTCATCTCTCTCTAACCCTGTCCATCTTTGTCCCTCCCAGCCTGTATCCTGTCCATCTTTGGCACTCCTAGCCTGTATCCTGTCCATCTTTGTCCCTCCCAGCCTGTATCCTGTACATCTTGGTCCCTCCTAGCCTATATCCTGTCCATCACCCTGTCCATCTTTGTACTCCTAGCCTGTATCCTGTCCATCTTTGTCACTCCTAGCCTGTATCTTGTCCATCTTTGTCACTCCTAGCCTGTATCTTGTCCATCTTGGTCACTCCTAGCCTGTATCTTGTCCATATTGGTCCCTCCCAGCCTGTATCCTGTCCATCTTTGTCACTCCTAGCCTGTATCTTGTACATCTTGGTCACTCCTAGCCTGTATCTTGTCCATCTTTGTACTCCTAGCCTGTATCCTGTCCATCTTTGTCACTCCTAGCCTGTATCCTGTCCATCTTTGTCATTCCTAGCCTGTATCCTGTCCATCACCCTGTCCATCTTTGTACTCCTAGCCTGTATCCTGTCCATCTTTGTCACTCCTAGCCTGTATCTTGTCCATCTTTGTCACTCCTAGCCTGTATCCTGTCCATCTTTGTCACTCCTAGCCTGTATCTTGTCCATCTTTGTCACTCCTAGCCTGTATCCTGTCCATCTTTGTCACTCCTAGCCTGTATCTTGTCCATCTTGGTCCCTCCTAGCCCGTATCCTGTCCATCTTTGTCAGTCCTAGCCTGTATCCTGTCCATCTTTGTCACTCCTAGCCTGTAGATTGTCCATCTTTGTCACTCCTAGCCAGTAGCTTGTCCATCTTGGTCCCTTCTAGCCCGTATCCTGTCCATCTTTGTACTCCTAGCCTGTATCCTGTCCATCTTTGTCACTCCTAGCCTGTATCCTGTCCATCTTGGTCACTCCTAGCCTGTATCCTGTCCATCACTCCTTTGCACTTCTGCAGCACATCTCATCTCCACACCAGAACTATGACATTTTTGTAAAAGCCCTTCGCTTGCCTCCCATTCTCCCCAATTTCTGTCTCATTTCCTCCTATTTCCTCTACCATATTGTTTATGATATAATAGAGATCATTACAAACAAAATGTCATTTGGCAGTGGCAACCGGCCGTTAAAAACTTTTTTTTAAATTCAATTATAAATATTTTCACTTAAACTATTATTATTATTATTAGCACCACGTCTTACTACCCATTCGGGTTATACGCACTTACGCTAATGTGTAATGGTAGGGTGATTGTGAGATGAAATGGAGGACCTACAGTTTAACGTGGAATCCGAACCACTATGGAGGCCTGGCATTCCCCACATTCACAAGATGTCTTGTCAGAGGTGAAGGTGGGGTTTGGTAATCAGATAAATTTATGCCGGGACCGAGGACTGAACCCCGGACCCCAGCACAGAAGTCTGACACTTTACCCCTAGACCGCCAGGTCACCTACCACTTAAACTAGAATTGTACATTTTTAAAGATCAAGATTCCCAAGCAAATGTAAGATTCTGATTTGATAATTATAAGATTCTCTATTTTCTACATATAATAGTTTTAACAATATTGTTGAATATTTGTCATGATCATCATGAGAATAAAATTAAACTAAAGATAAGCCATATTTTATTTATTTTGACCAAAATAACCATTGTCAAAAAAGTTCAAAGCTACAAACATGCGCTTCTTTCCATCTCACCGTAATGTGGGTAAACTGGAGGCATACTATTTGTAAAGTGGTGATAGCTTGACATCAATTGCAAGCACTTGGCAATAAAAACTACTTCAAATGGTGGAAAACAAAATAAGATAACCAGTTAGGACTAAAATGCTGGCTACAGATGTGATATCAAAATAAAAGTACCGATATTCTACTCTTTTCTGGTATCGGTAAAAATATTGACCAAAAATATTGATAAAGCAGGTATATGTATCGTAAAAATAGATAAAACGTTTGAATTACAATATAATATGTTCTATTTAGTATGTGGGTGTTGTAAAATTTGTTGTTGTTTTTGTTAATGTTACTTGTGTACTTTCAGTACTGGCCTGTGATGGGTCTCATGAGTGTTGACCAACACTATAGTAAAGGAAATTGAAATTATTGTTATTATTAAAATTATTATTAAAATTTATTAAGTGTTCTGTCTGATGACAGGACCCTTACTTTTGTCAGTGGACTTGGACCTCCAAATATGTAATTACAAAATTGCAAGAGAGAGCATAGTTATTTGTCTAAATCATATTTTAATAAAGTAGAAAGATCTTTTAGATTGTGGGTATAATATATTACAATAAAATATATAGATTACAAACAAATGAATGTTTCCTTCAATACTAATCCATTACAAGTTTTAAGTACTCAAGTAAATAAAAATATGTAAACAACAGTATCGTGTAAAAAAGTATTAGTATCGAAAGGAAAGTATTACTACTTTTTCCTAATGATGGTTTTTTATATTTTCAATTTTACTATCCACCCCACACTTCTCCCCAATCTAGTATGATCTGTAAGTTGACTCACCGATACTATGAAGAAATCCTGATGAAGGATGGACACAATGCCGAAATTGGTATATTTGAACACATGGTCCATGATCCACATTATGTTGGGTAGAACACCCTTCTTCGGATTAAATGCGGCCATGAGCAGGGGGACGTCTGCCGTCGACTGATGGTTTGCTATCACAAGCGTCCTCTCCCCTAGACATGGTCTGATGTCATCACCAAGTTCAACAACTGTACCAGAAAGAACACAAATTTACTAGCAGCATTACTTATAAGGCAGTTAGACTTCACCTGTAAATTGTGTTACCCTCGGTCCAGAAAGAAAAGTGTGAACTGTGTTCCTCTCTGTCTAGAAACAGAAGTGTGAACTGTGTTCCTCTCTGTCTAGAAACAGAAGTGTGAACTATGTTCCTCTCTGTCCAGTATCAGAGTGTGAAATGTGTTCCTCTCTGTCTAGAAACAGAAGT
>CABFOV010009348.1:0-19778 GCA_902141375.1 Timema poppense
CCGAGCGATTAGTTTTCTTCCAACCGATACTTATGGGACTATTCTAGTAAATAATAAATACCCAGTACTCGTAAATACTCGACACTCGATTGTTACTCGCCTACTCGGACAGCAGCTATATACTAGCTTTGACCGTGGTTGGAAAGTTAAAAAATATCGGTCCATCAAGACACTGTGAACACGTCACAGTGAAAAATCAATGGTGTAAATCACCGATATTTTAAAATCACAGTTACTGTATTCACTGATATCGTAAAATCACTATTTCGCCCATCTCTACTACTATTGCACTGTTTAAGAAGAGCGACAGGTGCAACCTTAGTGATGAATCAGGTGGTACTTAAAACATTGACCATTGGGCCATAGTCTAGACGGCCCACAACTGTCATAGTAGCACATTCCAAAGTTGAAAGGTCCCTTTGACGCGAGATAGAAATATCGACAACAGCCCGAATGTCCTAGAATGCCAACGTTGGAGACTCGACACTTGTTTAACCTCCAGACTATGCGTCAAACTATCATGCGTTCAGCGTTGGAAGGCATTTGACGCATAGTCTGGAGCCGGCTTTAGTGTAGTGATGATTTTTTTAATGAGTGCCTGCAATATGATACGTCAACATATTTTAGACAACGCGAACATGGGCGCGACTTGAGTGGTCCAAGGAGTCACGACTGCCAACAGCTACGAGCAAATTGCGAGATATCGCTCATAGCTGTCGACAGTCGAGACTCCTCTTTGGACCAATCAAATCACAGTCTCGTTTCTTCAGTGTTGAATGTGTTGACGCTCCATATTGAGGACACCAATCAGGAATATTAACATCACAATAACCTGAACCCAAACGACACACGGCGGTTTGAACAAAGAAGGATTTGTTGAATATTTCAAGTCAAGGCTGCGATCTTCAACAGTTGAAATGTCAGAATGAAAGTTTATTTGAGGAAAAATTTCCCTTATTTTTTCGGGAAATTTTATTTTTTAAATATTTCAGCTACAGAAGTGTCAATTTTTTTTGTTAGTTGAATGAGACAGAGCCCATCTAAAGCTAATGGAAATTGGAACTATTCGGAATAGCCTGAAAAGATTAAAAGACATGTTTATAAGTGTTAAAAGTACTTAATTTTAAAATAACATTATATTAAAATTGTTTCGTAAATCTAAATAAATATATGTATTATTATGATTTAAAAGAAACTATCAAGTTGGTTGTGTTTTGACATTATTTATAAAGTATTCTAACCAATGATAGCGAGTGTTTATTTTTCTACAATAAATTAATTTGAGGGTAGTTATTACAGACTTTGACGAATTTTAGAAAATTTTGAATATTTCGAATATGGCCTTTATGATTTAGTTAAAATTGAATAAGTGGGAATTGTTTGAAATTGTAAAATATACGTGTTTTTTTTAATATATAAATAATTTGGAGGTAGAGTTAATAATGAGTGATTTTTGAAATTCAGAAAATATATATATATTTTTACATTGTTGTAGCCATTCAGGGGTAGGATGCATCCAAGCACCAGAATCGTCCAAAAGAGCTCCAAGTAGAAAATGTGCGAGGCTACATTTGACCCTCTCCAATCTTCATAGGTTGACTCATGAGAGAGTCGATTATCAAAACCACCAGCTTAGCGGCGAGAAACCTCACTTGCTGATAGCAAACAGTTGGTCTCCCTCCGCCTACTTGATGGGTAATAAATATCCTCACGCTGCTGTATATCTATTTGATAGAACCATGGGATAGTGTTTGCAACAATGAAACTAAAATAAAACCTGATAGCTCTTAAGGCGGCCGCCTCAGTCAAAGATAAATTATCAATCATTGGCAGGTCACGGCTTCAAATAGAATGATATGTGTCATTTTCTGTAACGACCTCTCTATTTTGTATAAGCTTATATATATATAATGGTTCATCCTTCACCAACAACCACCATTTAACATTTCAAAAAGAGGAAAGAAAATTACAAAACTTCTTATCTCAGGATACAGAGAAAATCTCGTTGCTAGTTCTCAATTAGGCCAATCTTAAAATCTCATGCTGTGAGCCTCTATCATCAAATTACTGTTTTAGTTAGAGGAAGGCTAAGCCTATAGCCCTGTTTCATCAAGCCTACTCTATATCTCTACATTTATGCTTAAAAAGTCATTTAAAATGAGATAGTCACATTTCCACACATTTTATTCTATTAATAAAACAAAGAATCCAAGGTTGTTAAGGGTAAAGAGCCCTTTAGAAATCTTTCTTCTTTATTTTGGTGTGAACTATAGTTTTAAATAACGCATTGTAGAATCAGATAATGCGTTAAGAGTTGAACATCTGTGCGGCAATTTCTCACTTACCGAGATGGCCCCCTTAAGGTCATTGGACCATCTTAGTTGTAATGCACAATTTTAACAAGTGTACAATAATAAGCTATAAACAGTAATTCAATAATTTCAAATCATTAGAGTTCACAAGTTTTATGGAATCAAACTTGCTTGCTTTTTGCGTACCAATGTTTAGGTTATAAAGTATAATATTATAGTCCCTGGTCACCAATCGTGGTCGCACACGAATTGCGGAATAAAAATTGAATGTATAATGACTTTGTTCAAAATGGAAAATGAAGGTTAGGTTAGATTAGGTTAGGCTATGTTATGTTAAGATAGGTAATGTTAGGTTAGATTAAGTTAGGCTATGTTATGTTAGGATAGGTCATGTTAGGTCAGTTTAGGGTAGGTTAATTTAGGTTAGGGGTTAGGAGTTGAATGTAATTAGAGCTTGTTCCTAAACTCATGTGCACAGGCTGACAGGTATACTTTATTCTGCAACTCGAGTGCACCCATTCAGTCACTGGGTCGTGACCGCCGTTCTCAGTCGTGTTTAAGAAATTCCACATTTACAACTTAGAGTGTGTTTGACCACCTTCATTTCTTACAAATAATTTAGAATAATTTAAATTGGAAATGCAAGTTTTGATTTACAATCGTCAAGTGAGTATGATAATACTGAGAATGTGTGAACTTGCCCTCAATATGCTAAACCGTGTTTGTGATCTGCATTGTCGTTCGCTCACTTCTTAGTAGACAGCTAAGGACAATACTCCAACTAGTGAGGAAAAACATCGCCGAGAAGACAATACATCGCCTTGTAGGACGATACATCGCCATGAAAACTATATCACTTTGTGGGACGATACATCGCCGAGAAGACAATGCATCACTTTGTGGGCCGATACATCGCCGAGAAGACAATACATCGCCTTGTAGGACGATACATCGCCAAGAAAACTATATCACCTTGTAGGACGATACATCGCCAAGAAAACTATATCACTTTGTGGGACGATACATCGCCGAGAAGACAATGCATCACCTTGTGGGACGATACATCATCGAGAAAGGGCGTAGTCAAGAAAGAGGGGGTGTTCAAACCGGCCCAACAAATTTTTTTTTAATAATGCCTTATTATGGTTTAAACAAAGAAGAAAATTCAAGTTTTTCGCTTGTCTCTACCATTGTATTTTTAAAGTACAGGTGTTTTATTTAAAATTAAAATAGTTTGTGATTGTGTTCAACAAAGTTGTGTAGACTATGACAAAATATTTACAAAGAATATAGGAATTATTAGAGAATGTGGGGAGAACTGTGGAAGCGGGTAAATCTTTGAAATAATGAAACAACAAAACCTTTCAACCGGAAACTATTCGGAGTTCCGATAAAAATGAATCGACAAAGAAAAGAGAGAGGGGAGATAGGTTAAGGTTGATGGTGTGGGGTTCAGTTATAATTCCTTCCCTCATCCCAAGTGCTTGTAGTTCGTGAAAATATAAACAACGTCAGTTTTAAAACCTACATGAAGATAAGTTCGTGTAGGCATCTATGTTGCATGAATGATTTAAGTTTTGCTAATTTAGTGTGTAGTGTAGGCAAGGGGTGGCTAGTTTTTTTACTATATGGGTTAAACTGGCATACTTATTCCAAATGCTAAATTTGGTTTTTTAAGTTAACACTATAAATTCTAGTAGTATCTCATATATATGAGTCATTCGGGTCAGTAGAGGCGGAACCGTATGTGTATGGTGGAGGGTTCAATGACCTAAATGTGTTTGGGGGAACTTGCCTCCCCCTCTCTTCTGACAATCCTTAAGAGCTACTAGCCCCCTGACTCCTCTGGTAAACGTTTGACAATCGGATGCATTTAAGCTATAGGAATGGTTCTCCCCTGGAATTTAATTGAAAGTTATTCTAGTTTAGAATCTGTTAGATGTGAAATATGCCAAAAAATCTTTATAAAATGTTGGTGCCACTATAAGATATTGAGAGCAGTTATTGACTTATTTTTTAAATTTTAATTTACTATAATAAGAAAATATTTTGAGTTTGTTTTTAATCATATCATATTCGAGGAAATAAAAAGGGGAGTGAAATAAACCTGTAGGGGGTAAACTTATTTCTGGGGCAACCCCCCCTTTTCCGGTTATGTCATTTATACCTTTATTTAAGAAGTCCTTAATGTGCATTTTCACACTCGGAGAAAGTAGGTGCTATGTTAGTTTCTAAATTTTAAACAAATTTATAGCCATTTAAAGTATTTAATCTCTGCCCATAATTATTGCTATCAAATAAACTCCATATATCTTCTAGAGGCATTAGATATTCATAATAATTTGTCCCTATGGTACCCAGTAAAATGTTATCCTGGCTGAGGCCTTGTCGCCAAGTAAGACGATACATCGCCAAATATAACGCTGCATCGTCAAGTAAGAGACATACATCGTTTCAGACGATGTATTACGGTGGACGAAACATCGCAGTAGACGATGCAATGCCATTCGCCATATCAAATAACGCAGTATTGTTATATCGATGTAGATATTAAATCGAATCGAGGATTGTGTCTTACCACCCGTTTGGATTGTACGCTGCTTATGTACTAATTACGCTAGGGCCAAATGGTTTTAGGGATTAGGAAGGTTATATTTAGAGGAAGTGTACCATATTTGCGTGTAGAGTGTGGAAATCAGTTTAGGAAAAAAACTCAGTTCACACGAGCGAAAAGTGAACCTCTATCTCCTCGTCATCAGCAGTCTAACCTGCTGCAAGAGTAGCGCGTTAGACCACGCGAGCAGGTCATAGTTTAGTTTGTTTGGCAACACATTCGGGCACAAACCAACTGTGTGAGGGAAAGAACTGTAGGGTTTTGGAAGAAACCTTTAGCGAATACAAACATAATATCTTTTTGCACTAAACATTGATAAGATTTACTGTATTGTTGGTATTATTTTATAGGTATTGATTCTATCCATACAAAATTACATCCGCAGGTCACATGACTTGACGCATTAATGTATGACAATTGAATTTTATAGCTGTCAAAAAAGTGTATTCCTATCTAAAAGTGAAACATCATAGCACAGATGTGTGGCACGCATGCGCAGTACATCACACGGGTAACTAAAGAGGAAAGTGAACCTTCGCTCTTCCCTTCAATGGCCAATCGTTAGATTGGAATGACAAGGTGTTACGCCACTATTAGCTGGCCCCGGGTTTGGGCGCCATTTGTTACGTTCTCATAACGGGCCCCTCGTTTGGACGCCAATTGTTATGTTCTTATAGCTGGTCCACGTTGGGCCGCCAATTGCCACCTTACGTAATATTTTTTATGATAAATGCCCCACGTTTGGAAGTAATTTATAACCTTACGGGATTTTTAATTGTTTAACTGTCCCGCGGTTGTTTCGTCATTTGTTACGTTATAAAATAGTTATTACTTCCCGACATTGGGCCTCACTTTTTATGATAGAAATAACTAACGTCAGATAGAGTTTGATATTGGTTTATTCAATGATAGTTATTGATACTTGGATAGAAAAATGACCATGTTGCACACAATCTAGACGAGCCCTAACACACGTCCGTCCGAGACAATGACTGAGATCACAGTAAGCTCTGAGATTACACCACACTTGATATAACTCAGCCCAATGGAACTTACTAGAATGTTTAGTTCGTGAAAACGTATAAAAGCATACAAAATGGCCTAGAACCGGACACTGCCTCAAATTAAACATCTACAATGTTCTGGGTTGTTCCAGAGCAGGAAGTTAATTTTAAAAGCCTTTTACATTGTAATTTTGATTCAACTTGATGTCACACACTGAAGTTAGTTACAGTAACTGATGCCTCCTAACTTTAGGGCGTGAACTTAACAACAAGAAATAACTGGTAATTTCTTAGTTAGAATCTGGTAACTACCATATATGGATAATTTAGAAGAAGACGTGCTTTAAGCGCCAAGTAATAAAATATAAAATTCAAATAAAAATTATATATAAATATAAAATAAAGAGGAGAATATTGTCGATGATTTCAAATATTCTTTAGGGTCAAATCAGGGACTAACTAACACGTGATTTTGAGTAAACGAACTTCAAAGTTTTAAAGTTGTATTTTTTAAGATATCTCGTCAAAGTAAATGATATGTTGATTATCAATAGATGGTATTTATTTTAGTAGCTTGGGGTTATTAAAAACAATCTCGGTCGGGTGAAATGAGGTGGTTTTTCCCTCTCCTTCCACGAAATGCGGGTTCACTTCCTTTAAATTCAGCCTTCCCAATTCCTAGCGCAATAGCATAATTAGAAGCCTACTTAAGAACATAAACCAAACGGGTAGTAAAACCCTGTGTTAAATAAATAAAAATAAATATTAAAAACAATCTTGTTATTTGCGATTTTCCGCTACAGTTTTGCAAAAAAGAGCATCCTGACACTTATCCGAGTTATTTTGTAACAAAACAAGGTTCCAAGTGCATTGTATTAAAAATTACGAATTCAAATAATTGAAAGCCTTTGGTGACTTTAGTATTCTTTTGTTTCAATTTCCAATTAAAATAACATTACAAAACTGGTATAAAAGCTTAACATTATTACTACCTTTACGTTATATAAATAAATGGCATGGTAGACTGCATAGACATTTTTTGCTATTTTAAAATTGACATATTTACCCAAAACTAGTAAAATTTGTGAAACGAAATAGGCCTATTATATATGGTTGCAAAAACACTACACCAGAGAGCATAGATGAAATGATATACATTGTTACAGAAACCATAAGAAAGGTGGAATATCTCGGTCCACCAAAGAGCATAACAATCTATTTCAAAATGATCCATTAAAAATATACGTTTTCTGAGCTCAGAAACTATTGATTTTATTTTAAAAAATCTGTTTCAAATAAATGCTTTTTACTTTCAATAGTACAAATTTACAATGATAAGTGATTTCATATCTGAAATAGTTGCGGAAATTGTAATGTTATGAAATTATACATCTCAATAATTTATTATNTACACATCTTTATTCAAAATAACGATATTTTAAATTAGAGTGGGCAGTAAGCTTTATTTGTGTTAAATTGTTAAGTTGCAAGGTATGGCGACATCCTTCTACGTCTCTGCTTAAAAAAACAACGCAGTTTTGTGGACAGAAACGCACCTGGATGACCACACCTTTTTTATTTTAGGAAGCTTGGAGAAGGAAATGTCGCTTGATATACCCGTTCAGGATATGCATCTCTTCACTTTCATTCCTGACGAGGAACCGTGTAGGTAGAGTCTATGACATCTTGATCTGTGTTTTAAATTTCACGTGATGGGAATTATCATGCATATAACTTAATAGTCGGGCTTTTATTAAAATCTACAACGTGTGAAATATCTAGCAAAAAACTGATTATTTACTTAAAATAAAAAACTATAAAACACCAGAACTTTTAATTTATAAAATAAGACGTCATCCCTTTTTAATTATCATTATAAAGCGTATAACCCGAACGGGTAGTAAGACGCGGTGCTAAGTAATAATAATATTATATAATAATATTATTATTATAAAGAACAGCAAACTTGGACCCAATTCAATCGTTATATCAACTGTCACCCTAATGGTGGCCTAAAACATTAATATATCAGGCTAGCTCTTTTAAACGTTACAAGATATGGTCAAAATTGAAAATTTACGTTTTGTGTAGAGTACCCTTAAAGTCATTTACGGGAAAACGAAAGTAGCCATTTTGTTTGTAATGTTAAACAATGCCTAGGTACAAAATTTAATCAAAATCGTTAAAGCAGATTTTGAGAAAATTGATTTGATTTCTTTTAGCCTTCCAGTAAACTACCCTTAATTCTAGGGTTGGATATCTAATTCCGAAAACCCTTCGTGGGAGTCTTATGAAAACCCTAGATACCAAGTTTTAGCCGATCGGTATAATGGTTTCAGCTCTATCCCGAGATACAGAGACACGGCATCGCAAAAAAACACTCTTTGGGTTTGAGGGGGTCATGAAATGTCGACATTAATAATTATCAAAATAACAGGTTCGATTTTTTTTTTTTTTTAACAATCACAATATTTCTTCTCCGAGGGGTCGAGGAGAATTAAAATTAGTTTGTTTCAACTTTCAAATGCAAATGCATAATTGGACCTGTCAACCTCGGTGGTTTTGGGTTAAAGTGCTCGCCTCAGGACCCAATGCTCGTGGGTTCAAACCCAGTCGGGGTCAACGGATTTTTCCTTGGCCGATTAAAGTCCATAACACAACTCCCTTCGGAGGGTAAGTAAATCTGTTGGCTCCATATCGATTGTGGCACGTAAAAGAACACTGAAAGGTATGTGAAAACACCTTTCCCGGCACAATTGGTAGGACCTTTCACTCTCGTGTGTTGATACAACCAGTCTGTGAACGTTAAATACCTCAAATAAACGAAAAAGTATCTACTGACTTGCCAGTGAAAAGGTTCGAATCCCAGTCAGGTGTACTGGAGTTGTTTTTCCTAAATGGTTTACCACTCTCCTAAGTCTTACTAATCCTTATCCAATTAGAGTAATTAATGTATGCGTACAACCTGCACGAGTAATAATAATACGTGGTGAAAGTAAAGATATTACTAAATAGTTTTCAGGAGACTGTGATACTTTGGTTTTGATTGGAAGAGATTAAAAACCTGTATCGTAAATGGGTAGCAGTAAAACATCAGATCCATGAGAGAGAGAGAAAAAAAAAGTTATAAAATAAATACGTCAGTCAACATATGAATAACTTATGTATGACAAAATGCCGTTTCACACGAGAGGTATTTTATCGCTCGATGTTTTTGTCGTGCGAATTTTATCCGCCGAGATACGTGGCTTTAAATGGGAGCGTTCACACACGGAGAGAAAATATCGCCCGGTAAAATTACCAAGCCACCGGTCTATAACAGTCGCTTGCATCCAGCGACGAGATTATTGATCGCGCGGGGAAAATACCGCACATCGACCTTGAGATACATTGAGTCAAATGTATGCTTTCAAACGAGAGGGAGTATATCGCGCGATTAGTCTGATGTTGGATCTCTTTGGAGGTAACCTATCGTATGGCAATAGTTTGAGATAAAAAAAAATGGGCCTTCAATCTACATTGTTACATGATTAAGATAAATATTGTTATGCACTTTCAATAATTAAATGTATTAAGTTGACAAACTAAGTTCTTAAACCTTAACGTCACTGTCACTTCTCCGGTTGGTGAGATTGCATTTCTCATACTTGTATCAGCTTTAAGTAAACTAGGTGACAAACAATGTAGCGATCAGTCAAATGTTGCCACTGATATGCGAATATACTTGGAGATATCATAGTCATACTGGCGTAGTCTAGCAAAATTTAAACAAAAGTCACCTTCAAGTAGGTAGCCAACAACTAATTATAGAATGTACCCAGATCAATCTACTTTTTATATTTTGCGTAGCAAAAGATATGTAGCCATCATAATTATGTCTTACGTCGTCAGCCATAGTGTATACTACACCACGTCAAAAGTACACGTGAATATGGGAAACAAGCGTCTAAAAGTCGTCTGAAAGCAATGTCAGAATAGATCGCGCGACAAAAACATCGTGCGATAAAATACCTCTCGTGTGAAACTACCCAAAGAGAAAATATAGCATTCTTCTAGTTTATTGTTTTTTTCTCTCCAAGAGTGGCTTTCAAATTAATTTTATATATATATATATATTCCTAAATGTAAACACAAACTTTTCATGGTGTTTAGTCATCGTATACAAAACTGCCAACTAAAAATAAAGCCTTCTCATTCCAAAATCAATATTTTCTTGCTATGTGACATCAGGATATTTTAACATAAATATCAGTGCGTTAATAAAATTGCCCGCCTAGACAGTGCAAATGTGCTCTACTTTGAACTTTCAGTGAACTAATTACACTATAAACACCGATTTGTTTTGAAGTTTTACTTTTGTAAACAGCAACCAGATGCGTGTGAATCGCCAAGGGAGTACCTAGGGGGTCTCCTACCAGATACGTACTTAACAATGGAAAGATGAATTATAAAATATATTATTTCAACATAGTTAAATAATATGTATTGAAAATAATGTATCTTTAAACACAAACTTAAGTATTTCCCCCATGGCTCCCTGAGGCTTTGTTTCTGTAACAGAACATTCCATATCATTGCACAATGAGTAACAAACAGTGCGTCATCGTACAAGTTGAACTGATTGAGTTCTTAAATCGCGATCAGTATGATATCCTAACCTTTTTATTTAACAAAGATGAAAGATATAATGTTAATGGTTTAAAATAGTCAGATAAAAACCGAGATAAAATATGTTATTGCTCAACTAGACTTTACTTGTGCCGTAAATAGTTCGGCTCGTGTTTAGGTATGACGGCTAGAAAGCTGGGTTAGCCAACGTGGGCCCAACCCGAAAAGATCCACACGGGTATTTTTGGGTGGGCCCACTTTAAAAACCCTACTTGGTGCGGTAAGCGGGGTTTTTTTCTTCAAAATTTCCTATTTCCAGCACTATAAAATTACAGGATCATATAAGCCGCCAAGGTGTGTTAGAACTCATAGTAAATCAACAGGAAGCGAGTCATTCAGGTGCAGCATAAGGAGATTCCTCTCTGTAGCCAGAGTTGAAGGTAAAGGAGTATTTGGACAGAGAATTCCCCCTTATAACTAGAAAGGTGAAGCTGATTGGCTAGGCTGTATATATGCGGGGGATTTTTTCCCTTCTCCAGCCATAACGTTGTTTGGTAAAACAGTATACAAGCAGCTACGTACACAGTTTTCCATCATCCATTCAGTGTACACAAAGGAAATATCACAGCTTTTAGTACAGGAAAACTAGAAACAAGGGAAAAATTCCAAACTGGATGAAAGTTTACATTCATTTAGGCTAAATACATCAAAAATACTAAATGGGCCTAATGTATTTATGAAATATATTTATAGTTCTATAAAAACTTAGAAAATATTAAAGTTTGTTATAAAATGATTTAATAATGAAATTAGAATGACATTATTATAACCTTGTTTTGTTATATATATTTACATGAAATAAGTCTAATTTCAGTTGGCATAACATATCCTATGTGCAGCATACTAGTCACATTATTAAGAGCTTAAACAAATTTACTTTTTAATTTACACTTAACTCTATATATAATAGGTACATGGAAATCAAAGTAAGACGTTCCTGATAAAACTCATAAAAACCCAATAAAACTCAGGATGGCTGTTTTTTAAGGTTTATTTTCAAACCCTGCTTGAGAGTCCGCCCGTCCTAGAAACTTTCAACCAGGATATCAAGGTGGGAATGTAAGGAACGCGAAAAACGGGCAGTGTTATTGAAGTTTTACTTATATATTAAAACATAATATCTATGGTTGTACTGAAGCATGTATTATGACCCAAACAAAATTATCTATAAAAACTGCCAAAAACATTTACCTTTTGTCTAGTCCCTTTCATCCCCATACAAGATTATTCTCGAACCAGACAATGCATGAAATAAAGTTTTCTGCAGTCATCATTTGACAACACCGAAATTGGGAGCCGTTTAAAAAAAATTAGCTTTGTATTTTATTTTTTTTCAATTTTGTTGTGTTTTTAGAATAGGAAAAAAACGTTTCAGTGGTCAATACAATGCCTGGTTTGAGCTGTATCACCTAGGTACCTGAGTTAGGCGTTATACAGAGGGCGAAAAGGACTCTCAAGATTATGAGCCCAACTTGACCATAGTTTTAATAAGTCTAGTGTTAACCTAAATTTTGTTGTGTTTTTAGAATAGGAAAAAACCGTTTCAGTGGTCAATACAATGCCTGGTTTGAGCTGTATCACCTAGGTACCTGAGTTAGGCGTTATACAGAGGGCGAAAAGAACTCTCAAGATTATGAGCCCAACTTGACCATAGTTTTAATAATTCTAGTGTTAACCTAAAACAAGAGCCAAAACTAAGATATATTGTTTGCTGTCACACAAGAAAATTAATAGCATGTTGCTTAGTGCTTAGCTTGAGTTTAAAATTAATTTTGTTACTTTTTTTATACTCACAATTAACTGAATGTTTGTTGGTATATTTGTGTTTGTTTTTAAAAGAATTTTACCTTACAGCTGGCTAATTATACGCCTACTTCAATGTAGCCTTTTTGAATTGTCAGTTACTCTTATTCTTTGCTTTCAACCAAAACAGCCTTTCTTTGAAATACTGTATAACCAAAATCGAGAAATTTGTGTAAGAGCGCAAAAAAAAAATGTTTAAAGTAGAAAATACTTGCAAGGAACATCTTATAGATATAACGAATTGCGCTAAATGTGCACACCACCCTGTTCAAAGGCCGCGCCAAGACCTAGGTCCAATAATATCGCTCTAAATGCGTGCTTGAGCTCTGCACCGTTCTCGGAAAAGTAAATTCGCATCCTGCGTTCTATTCCACAGGCATGGTCCAAGATTTTACAGCTGGAGAATAGATGTTGAATTTGTTCTACATTATATTAGTACCGCGTCTTACTATCTGTTCAAGTTATAGCCAAACGGGTAGTAAGACGCAGTGATAAATTAAAAAAAGTTATACATACGCATATTTACTAATTACGCTAATATGTTCGGAATGAGGGAGGTTGAATTTATAGAAAGTGTAACCGCATTTACGTGGTGTAAAATCGTTTAGGAATAGCCCCTCAAAGGCCCCGACCGGGATTCGAACCCCGATCTCCATGTCATCGTTAGTATAGTCTAATGAGAGAGTGACGCTTTAGACCATGCGGCCACCGATGAAGGTATCGGTATAATAATGTTTAAGTCATATGATGAATTGTTCAGAGAGTGCAGGTTAAAAAAGTAATCCACTTGGGGGTGGGTTAATAAACTTGTTTACGTCTCTCAAGGCATATAGTGGAGCATTTTCACTTAGAAACCTTCTTAATACTTACTTTATTATTTTATTGATTTAAATTGGTGTAAGTTGATGATAGCCAAATACGGGCCCAAGATACGTAGCAATAATAACTCCGCTGAGCTTAACCCCCATGAATAACCCTATTGATAACTGGCGAAAACGCGAACTGACGCATAACTGAAAAGCCAAAGTACAGCTGTTTGAAACTTACATGGCGAGATTAAGGCATAGGCCTTCTCTTACATTTAACCATGTCTTAAGTTAACATTACACTGCATTTATCAATTATTATCATTAAATAAAACACAGGAGACAAGTATTTGAGGAAAACCATACACGTGAACATAAAATATATATAATATTGCAATGAGATAAACACGTAAGAAACCAGCAATCAAAACATTTATCAACTTGAACATAGTATCTCTAGATCAGTAATGGAAACAGAAAGATGAAATAAGATAAAATTAGTAAACATTCTTATACCAAACACGCACACACATGGATTATACCGCAGCTCACACGCTAGATATATAATGATTGGCGAAGTTTGTTTCCAAAATCAGAAGATATTTGTAAAGAAAACAGGTGCCTTGTTCCAGGCTAAGGCAGATGAGACCGTGAAATATTTTAAATAAAAATTAGTTTTGAATCTTGGAACACAGAGCAAGTAAGCTGACTGAGAGCGAGTGCAGGGACCATCCTGTACTTGTCGAAATTTAAATCGAGAGGCCAGATAGCTGGGTAAGCCAGTCGTAATTACTGTGTACAGCAGTGAACGAGAATGTCTCATCCAACCAGGCTTCCGCAAGTGTGGAGTAACATGATCTCGATATTTCAGATTAAAGATAAATCGAACACACACATTATGCAGCCTCTGAAGTCGAGCATTAATAAATAATGAGAACAAAAGTCGGTCTAATATAGAGCTTTGGGAGACACCGGTCCTAACCTGTAGCCACGAGGAGAAATTTCGATTGACGTTCACATTCTGCTACCTACAGTAGCCCCATGGCTTCTTTGGTGCTGAGTGACAGCTCACAGCTGACAGCTAAAAGCTTTGAAAAGTTACCAGACCAAATTATGTATCCCTACGCTGAAACATATGATCTGTAAAAACATGTGTTTAGCAGCTGTCACTTCTGACAGTCCAAATTTAGGTATAATACCTAAATGTTGACTATCAGAAGTCAGCTGTGAGCTGTCAGTCAGCACCAAAGAAGCCATGGGGCTACTGTACCATTAAGCTAAGACTTCATCCATTGCATAGCACTCAAAGAAAACATATGACTCAAACAATTTACGTAGGATTATATTGTGATTAGCGCAGTTAAGGTGAGTATAGTAATATTCTTACCATCCATAGCGAGACGAATGTCATCAACTACATTTATTAATGTCGATACCGTATTATGCTTAGGAAGAAAACCAGATTGAAATTGCTTTAGCAAGGCATGCTCGTTAATGAAGTACAAATTTTGTGTGTGCACCGAATATTCGAGCACTTAAGATAGAGTAGGGATAATATAAATAAGAAGGAAGTCTCTAACACTAGTCGGGTTGTTAATCTTGGGTACAGGGATAATATAAGCCATTCTCCATAGCTTAGGAAAGACCATTTGTAAGTGAGAAATTAAAAATATTGGTTATTGGAGTAGTGACAAAAGGTAAAATTAAGAGGAGGAAGCTAATTAAAATTTCGTCAACCCCAATCGCCTTGGATTTAATTCTGCATAATGATTTAATTACATCCTGAATTGTCACTGGTGAAAAATAGAATCGGTTATCGTTTGGATAATTAGATTCAGGAAAGTGTTGTGACGTGGGTCAGTCTGTTGCGAAAGGGCTGTAAATTGCTCGTTTATGTGTCTGGGCTTATCTCAGTAGCATAGTCAAGTTTATTTTGACCAATCCTTATACCACGGAGATTTTTACAGCAACTACCAATTCAATTTTCCACTTCAAATAAGCGAGATGTGTATTCAAGCTTGGCTTTTATAACAGCACTAGTGCATTTATTGCGTAATTTTTTTAAAGACACTAATAGTGAAGTAGCATCAGCAGACGTTTTGCATGCACATTTATATTACCCAAACAGCGTCACGATGAACCATCATACTTCGAATGTTGTCAATCAACCAGAGGGCGGGCGCTCGCGTTACATGTTTCGTTTAGAGAAGTCCATGTTTGTCATATAGAGGTTCTTAATTATACGATTCAGACACTAAACCTTTTCGTCAAGGGTTACAGCTGCCTTTATATACTCCCATGGGGCAATGCTAGCATCATGTGATAGCGGTTCAGTAGCTATATGCTTCATGTCTTGATAAGTAATAATTTTAGGAACACATCTAGGAGTATGTAAGGAATATGCCAGAAATATTAAGTCGTGGTTAGAAAGCCCAGGTGCCGCCATTTGGCCACAAACTAGGCCCATCTCATTAGTGGATGTAACTATGAGGTCAAGTAATGATGTATGATGAGTGGCTTCAAGAGAGAAAAAGATAAGGTTACAAGAGTGAAACATATTTCGCAACTTGTGTGTATCATTTGAACCGCTATTTAATAAAACAATGGTAAAATCGCCCATGATTATAGATAGTGTGATCAGAATTATAGTTAATAAGATCAGCTTCAAAGTTACCCCAATCATGTATTTTAGGAGGTTTGTATACTATTGCAGCTAAAAAAAATTATAAACAACATTGTAATTTCACTCAACATATATTCAACTTTATCAGCAAAAGATCCCGGGGAGGAAGAAATCCGCTTCTCTCTTAAATCATTACGTACATATATAGAAACTACTCCTGCCCTTTTGCCTTAACAATAATTTGGCATGAGCAAAAAAAAGGGCAATTCAACAATGTGGTATAAGCCCAGATGGGATTCAATTGTTTAGTCACGTTTGGAATCAAAAGTTTGATCATATACTTTCCCCCCCATATTTATTATATGTATAGTAGGCATGATTAGTATTCATTCATTGTTTAGGCTGTTAATTTGTTAAAATAGGTATTTACTCACTGTGCAGTGCCCGAGTGCCGGTCTAAATCAGGTTTAAATAATATAATAATGATAATACAAAATTTAAATATTAATGTCATAGATCAAACCATAAGATGTATGTATTACAGTCAACATAATAAACATTACATGAGATAATTATGATATGTTCCGAAAGCGAAGTGTTTCTCTAAAGAGAGATCTGACAACTGCGCGCTCCATTAGGCCTGTGGTGCCGTTTTTTCAGCGCGCGTTTTGATTTTAGAATATTATCACCAACATGATTTCTACTGCGCGGTTTTCCGGCGGATATTATGACTCATCCTACTACTAAATAAATGGTACGAGACAATCGTGCAATCTTTCTAATGTAGTTTATTATAGCTTTGGACAAACGTTCCAATAAAAGGTTTTCATTAAACCAAGGAGGGCGGTAGGCAAGAACGTTAGTGAATGCTTAGTGGACCAATAGTGTGGTCCAGAGCACACTACCGATCCACCTTTTAACCTATGATGACGCAAGCAAACCAACGCTAGTGTCCACTTAGCATCCACTTCGTCAAGTTCTTAAATACGGCACGCCCCGGCGACGTAGTTAGCTAACGTGCTAGTTTAGTGTTGAGCTAAGATTACCAAGAACGGGAAGATCAAGGTTCAAATCTCGGTCGGGTGAACTGGTGGTGTTTTTTCCTAAATGGTTTTCTACTCTCCTTCCACGCAGATGCGGGTTCACTTCCTCTATATTCCACCTTCCCAATTCCTAGCCCATTAGTGTACCTAAGTGTATAATCCGAAAAGGTAGTAAGACGCGGTGCTAAGCATTATTATGTTGCATACGGCCCGGAGTCATGGAATTTTTGGGTGGGATCAGTCGGTAAAAATGTACCGACACAAGACTCAAAATAAAAACTTGTAGTAGGCTATTATAACCATGGGAGTCGAAGGCTTGGTGTACCGACTCTACAACCCTGCATTAAACTAGTCTTAAGTTGATTTCCTCAGAAAAACAAACATAGGCTACCTTGCAATTCACAATAAACATTTTTAATAAATTTTTAACAAAATTGTTCAAAAAAAATTTCCATTTGAAATTTTGTAAAATCAGTCAATTGTAGACTACCCTCGAATTATTAATTATGTAAACGTAAAAATTTAATTTATGATGAAAAATAATTCCCAGCTACCTATTCTGAAATAAATTTTATTGACCATTTTCAAATAATGTCAATTTAAAAAAATTGTGACAAATACACTAGTATATCTTTAAATTAATTTATTTTATAAAAAATTAACATAAGTTATCAAGTAAAATAATTCCCATCTATGAATTATGAACAAAATCGAGCTAGTTTCAAAATATTTCAAGTTTTTCAAAAATAAGTCGTCATTAAAATACCCTTAAACGAATTTTTCTCGAAAACCAAGTATAGTTTGTCATGTAACACGCTCCCTAGATAAAAATGTATTTTAAACTTTCAAAAATCACCATCAGCAGGTCTAAACTGCCCTTAAACAAAATAATGTACACCAAAAAAAACAAATCAGCCTATACAGCTTTATTAATTTTGTCCAAGTGAAACACACTAAGTATCAATTTTAAATAAAATTGTTTGAAGCATCCCTCATCAGTAAAATACCTTAAATGTAAAGGTTAGTGTCGAAAATGGGTTTAAAATACGTTTGAGGTACACCCATATAACATCTGAACATAGAGATTGAACGAAATACAATGAACTGTTCCGGAAGCTTCATCATAAACTCCAGGTTGAAAATTTTACTATCACAATACTTTCTCTTTATATGAGTAAGTATTTGATTCTTTAACACACTGCAGTTAAAAGCTAAATTACCATAGTGGAATAGGGATGTGACTCAATACATTAGACCGGTATCCAAACCCCGATCTCCCCCCGTCACAAACAGTTTAGTCTTAGGCCGGTGACAGACTGACGTTATGATCGTTGCGACCAGGTCGCTCTAGTGCATTGCATTGTTTCATATGAGAGGGGTCAGACTAGCGACAGATTTGAAAACGTAGGTGTGAGCGTAGCGACCCCTCCCATATGAAACAATGTAATACACTAGAACGAGCTGGTCGCGACCGGCCTTAAGGTATGACCATATTTGCGACCTGGTCGCAGCAGAAAAAACGCCGCGACCAGGTCACCAGAACATCAAACAATGTTATTTATATGGGAGATCCAGAGTCGCTCCCGTTTGCGACCGGTAGTGGGATTACGGGTCTCAGGTGTATGGGGTGGAGGCAAGGGTCTGTTGTCGATGGGAGGATGGGGGGAGGGGAGGGAAGAGGGTTGGATTCCAAAGAGTTCCTTTAGTTGACATGATCCAGCACCGCTGTTTGCAACCAAGTGTCAAAACGACTAGTGGGACGCGGGAAAACAGTGCATGCAGTGAACCACGAGGGACGACGTTGCAGTCCCAAGTTAGCCAGCAAAAACGCGGGATTTATTCGCCTCGGTTAGTGCACTCATATATCCCGCAATTATATTGTTATTATACGCGAATTTCGCTCCTGCATCGGTCTGCGCTGGACTTTTTATACACTTTCCAAGTGTCAAAACGACTAGCGGGACGCGGGAAAACAGTGAATGCAGTGAGCCACGAGGGACGACGTTGCAGTCCCAAGTTAGCCAGCAAAAACGCGGGATTTATTCGCCTCGGTTAGTACATTCATATATCCCGCAATTATATTGTTATTATACGCGAATTTCGCTCCTGCATCGGTCTGCGCTAGACTTTTTTTACACTTTCCCTTTCTAATTGGTGAATTAAGACACCATCTACTTAAAATTATTTGAACGCCCATCTTCACTACCTAAGTCTCCCACAAAACTTGACAAATCAAAGTCTCGGTATGAATTTCCAAGCAGGTTAATATTCACATGACCCTACACACGAGCGCCAAATTATAGCTAAGACGTGCGTGCGGTAGCTGCTCTACCTTGATAGGAAGGAAACCCGTTTTCGAAGGTCTTATTTCGTACCAGAATCCTAGTGTTGAGTAATTGTTTGTTTGTAAAAAAGACCTTCCAGAACCAAACTCAGGGTGTGAAAGGTTTATTTTAGAGACGTACGAGACTCGAAAATTCAAGAAAAAAATAATCTAGATCTCGTCTCAAAAGTTAAAAAAAATTAATCTAGAAAATTCAGGAAATAAAAAAAAGGAAATACTAACCTTAAGGAATTAAAAAACCAAACCGGGAATTTATTATTTACAATAAGAGCGTATTAATCCTAAAAGAAGCCGCATTCTTCCCCCCCAAGGCCCAAAAAGTCCTTTATTAAGAAATGTTTAAGTTATAAATAATGTTTTTCAATATCAAACTGACCATATAAGCCTTTACACTACACAATTAAATTATAAATGGTGTTCATTTATAACTACCTATCACTATTTTATTAATTGCATTTAAAATGTGTATGGGTTATATCTGAATGAGTATATATAAGAAAATCTAAAGCAAGCGCCAGCTCTAATGTCAAACTCTTTAAATTATATATTTACTTTAATAAA
>CABFOV010009349.1:0-13372 GCA_902141375.1 Timema poppense
CACATTAGCGTAAGTGCGTATAACCCGAACGGGTAGTAAGACGCGGTGCTAATAATAATAATAATAATAATAACTAAATTTAATTGAAAGATGTAACCAGTTAAGGATTTTTCTTTAACTAATATTAATTTTTTTCGCACCGTGTTCTTTTATCCGTTCAGGTTATACGCTTATGTAGCCTACTAATTACACTTATGTACTAGGGATTAGAGAGGTTTAATTTAGATAAAGTGCACCCGCATTTGCGTGGAGTGCAAGTGTAAAACCACCCTCGTTGCACCCTACCGTAATTGAGCCCCGATCTACCCGTATTTAGTAATCTTGTCTAGCACGATGGTGGCGTGTTAGACCACGTGACCCCTGAAGTGGGTTAATATTAATTAATAGCTAAGGAGGTAGAGATTATTAATGTAGATTTTTAAAGGAAATGTACCCGCATATGGGTGGAGGAGGATCGGGGGAAAACATTAAGGGATAATACATCCTCGGTACAGTCTGATTGTATTCAAAACCCTAACTATATGTTACCGGTCAACCATATTAGCCGAGACAAACATTAATTCCACATACCCACCCACCAGTGAGGGTAAAAACTTAAGTTATAAATCACAGTTGGAAAACTACCTCCATGGCACCTGGTCAAGATGTGAGACTCGATCTTCAGTCAATAATTAACCACTCTATCAAGAGTAATAAATGTGTCACGAATTGATAATTTATGGTTGTCCATAGGGTCAGTCCTGATAAATAAATCAAATTCAACAACGTCAACAGGCCCAGATTTAAGGGCGGGAGACATGTGCTAAAGTCCTAAGGCCCCACCAACTGTCAAAAATAAAAATTATCTCTCTTCTGGTTCTATACAATAAATTAAAGTCATGCAAAATCTTTTTTTTAAATACTTACTACATAAATTGCTATTTATTTCTAAAAAAACGTACTTAAGGCTAATCTTGCTCTTAAATATAATTTATTGTGAGTACATTAATTACTAATTTAAATAATACCTTTAACATTTAATTTTGTAATGAAGAAATTGTTATGTCAAAACGTTGAAAAAAAGATTGTTTAATGTTGCGGCCTCCAACTTTTTACAGGTCCGGGACCTACACAGCTTTAAATCTGACTCTTAATGTCAAAATAAGCACAAGTGAAAGCTGCTCCTGGATATGAAATGAGCCACGGTGGCTCAGTGGTAGAACACAGGTTGTGAAAAGTCAAAGAGAATGGGCTCGATTGCCGTGCCTAGGTTTATTACCACGCCATTGAAAGTAGGCTCAGTGGTAGAACACAGGTTGTGAAAAGTCAAAAAGAATGGGCTCGATTGCCGTGCCTAGGTTTATTACCACGCCATTGAAAGGTTTTTATTTTTTTAAACACCATTTGTGGGTATATTTACTAAATAATAATAATAATTACACTTACACTCAATTAAAATCCAATAGAAAATAACTCAATTGAACATATCAGACCGTTGACACAGTTTATTTGATGCATAATAAGTATGTATATCTTTTATCGCTGTGTCTTACCACCTGTTCATGTTAAACACATATGTGATAATTACTACATTGGAGTAGGGATGAGGAAGGAATGATTTAGAGGTAATTTGCCCACGTTTGCGTGGAAGGAGAGTGGTAAAACATTTAGAAAACATTGTTTTCAGTAGACTCGACTGGTATTTGAGCCTTAAGCTCCCCGTCTTCAATAGGCCAGTCTAACACAAAGGGACTGGCTTCGTTGGCCAGATGGTCTAAGGTGTCACTCTCGCATTATAATAAACTGCTGATGTCGGGAAGATCGAAGCTCGAATATCTGTCGGGTATATTAAGAGTGTTTTTTCCAAAATAGTTTCCAATCTCCCTTGACGCAAATGTGGGTACACTTCCTCTAAATATAACCTTTATAGGCCCCATATCATTAGCGTAATTATAAGTATACATAAAAGTGTTGCCCGAACTGGTGGTAATACGGGGTGCTACAAAAAAACATGAAAGGGTATGCCTTAGACTAGGCGTCTCCGAACTACGGCCCACCACAAGATTATATCCGGCCCGATCCAAGATGTTATCAAAAAACTAATTAATTGTTTTCCTTGGTTATTTATTAACCACACAGTTTATTTGACAAGTCCAGTTTCTGTTCGCACGCGTGATTCCCCCATGACATCAAGCCAGATTGCTGTCGGAATTGCAAACCCTAATTGTCAAGTCGCAGGTGCCATTTTTTAATATCGACAACAGAACGGCTTGATTGTGACGATTTTTAGGTAGTTCCAAGTCTCCCGTCAGAGGGTTATCAAAGGAAAGTTCCGAAAGATTTTACCTATTTTTATTTAAGTAATTATATTGACTAATTATTATAAATATAATTTATTACACATAGATTGATTCATTTCTCACAGATAAGAATCAACGTCAATCACATTTATCAAACACTGACCGGCCTTGGAGAGTGGGATTATTTTTATGGACGTGACTGTCAATATGACTTGAATCTAAATTTGCATGTTGAAATAAATTTGATTTATGATCTATCTGCGCATGTTATGACATTCATGGCAAAAATAATGCTACTTGAAGAATATATGAACGTTACTTTGGCCCGCAAAAATGTGTAGAATATATTATGTGGCCCACATAGCAAAGTTTTGTAGACCCCTGCCTTATACAATTAGGTCACTGAAGTGGGTAATTAATATCTTACTTACAGTTATAAACATACCCTTAAAGTAAAAAGCTTGTCGAGAAGCATCCATACAAAAACATACCATATATTTAGAATGCTCACATATCTCATTTTTAAATCAACACTTCACTTTAAAACGGACTAAAGTTCAGAACAACATTTGCAGTTATCTAATCAATAGTAACGGTATTTAAAGAGAGGATACAATGTTTACGAGGTCAGTTAATTATTAGCACTAGAATATTTCGGTATCACTAATATATTTGTGAATTGTTTAAGATGTCATTAAAATTCACTGTACTCCTTTTAGTATTGGATATAATTGCGTGCATATCCGCTAAAAATGATTACGGTAAAATCGTACTTGCTAATGTGGTATGTAATAAACGTTTTAAAAAGCATGTTTTAAATATTGGTAATTTCCTTAATTTTAAACTCTTTAAAATATGAAAAAATATCTGTTTTTGATAAAAATTAACACTTGAACTTCACTCCCAATTTAAATGGTATTTTTTTAAATAAACATGAATAATGTAAGGTAAACTTTAATTTTTCTCAGTCTGGGAAAAAAAAATCACATCTCGTTTGTAATATAATGTCTTAGAGCTAGTATTTTCTATAAACTTTAAGTCATTAATCTTATTTGAACTAATTACTTTATGTTTGTTTTTTCGTCACAGTTTTTCCGCCACGGGGATCGTACTCCACTAGAGACTTACCCTAATGACCCCTACAATGCCGTCGACACATATTGGCCTGAAGGATTGGGTCAGTTGACTGAGGTAACACCATAATAGAGCTTTAGTTTAGTAAAAAAGGACCGTATCTAACAACTAGAAAAGGTTTTTTTTATTACCACGTATTACTACCGGTTCAGATGTTACGCTTAAATGAGAATTACTATAAAGTGTTAGGAATGAAGAAAGAAGCATTTTAGAGGTAATTCTCTCACATTTGCGTGGAAGTAAAGTGGGAAACCATAGAGGAAAAAAATACCCTCAATAGACGTGGTCGTTATTCAAATCCCAATATCCTCGTCTTCAGCAAGCCACTATAACACGAGAGTGAAGCCTTAGACCATTTGGCCCTTGATGCGCGTACCTAGAAAATTGAATGAGTCTAGTTTTAATCTTGCGTATAATTCAAGTCATGTTATCTGCAGCTGTCACTTTAGATAAATATCATCAAAATCTATAAAAATAACTATAATTATATAGATAAATGGTATCAATTTTGGTTGACTTTTCCCTAAAATATCATTCTTATGAGAAATATACCTATCTAACATCAATATGTTAAGAAGAAAGTGATATATTTATTTATATTGTGTATTACTACTTCTCCGGGCTATCAACATTTAATTATATTAATATGGTGACGGATGGTGAATTTAAAATTGTATAGTAAATGGCCTTGAAATTGCGTGGAAGGAAAGAAGACCATTTTGTAGATCCCCCCTCTTTACACCTGTCCGGGATTAGATCATAATTAGAAAATTAAGCTTATACAAGTTTGGACGTTATATTTCAAGTAAACGCCAACATGGCAAGAGAACTAGATACGTAGCTTAAATATGTATATTTATATAGTTGTCAGTTACGTGGATATTTATTAATAATAAAACAGCAATAACAGCACACGGCCTGCATTGGTAGGCATGTGGACTAAGCGTCAAGCTCGTTTTGTATGGTTTTCTGGTGATGGTGAGGTCAGTTTTTCTTACCAGTAGGCATGCGGACTAAGCGTCAAGCTCGTTTTGTATGGTTTTCTGGTGATGGTGAGGTCAGTTTTTCTTACCTGCTTAGTGCACTGAAGGTTGTTTTTTTTTACCTAAATGGTTGCCTGTTCTTTCTACACGTAAATGACCTGTCTCATATATACCCCATTAGTATAATTAAAAGTAGTCTAGACGGATAGTAAGACATGGTGCAAAAAAAAATCACTAGGTCAGCATTATTACGTGATTGGTAATCCTGGCTTTGAGCCAAAAGCTTGTGTCGGAAACGCTGCATGGTTTACCATAATGTTTGTCCATGCAAGTTCTGCTACATTTATTTAAAACGAAAACTCCTCAGAGGTTTCAATTTAAAAATTTAATATAGAATATTATTATTATAAAGCTTAGGATTAAATTTGTGTTTATTTTAATGTTTTCTATCTGTTAAAATTACGCCTAAGCTTAAGGTAGGATGGAAGGTCACGCGAGAAAAAGCTAGTGTTTTTGCACTTTTTATGGGGAAAAATTTTTGTTGGCTAAAATATATAAAATATTGCCCCAGTACAAACACAATGTTTAAATTTCTTCACATGATGATATCAACAGTTGTTGAATATCTGCAAAGGTTGTTCTGGAATTTAATGAGAACTTTTTCTCTTCGTTTAAGAAATGTGTTAGATAATGCCACCATGCTCATTACAGATATTCAGGAACTGTTGTTATAAGCATGACGAAGAAAATTAAACTCTGAGCTGCAAAAACACTGGCCTTTTCTTGCGTCCCCTTCCATCTCACCTTAATTGAGTGACTTTCTTTTTAGTGGTTGGGGGGTATCTGTATAATAACCCGCCCCGTGGTGTAGTGATAAGTACACATAGCTACAATCCTAGAGGTCCTGGGTTCAGTTCCTTACTGGTAGCTTGGGTATTTTTCCCGTAAGGGTAATCACCCCAAAGCTCATCAGGGTTTGGTTTATTAGGCTTATGTTAGGTTGTGTTTCCACTGGTTCCACACCCTCATACTCACTATCACCATCATCTCTCATCAGGACATGGAAAGAGCATCCACAGAAAGGATGTAGTATTAGTATATTCGAGGGTCCCCTGGGCACTGGTGCACTAGTACTAGCTAATCTTTCCACAAACTGGGCAATAAGTTATGCAATTCCAGACTTACAATATTATTATTTGTCTAAAGTTGTTTGTTGTTTGTAGGTAGTCAAGAGATCAAAAATGAGTCCTAAGTCAGTGTTACTTTAACAAGTTGAAGGGTGTAGCAACGTTTTTCAGCTTTTTAAACGGGGCTAGGCCCAAAGTTTATTTGTGTCACTCTCAAAATTGAAGTTTATTGCCTTTCTCAATTTTTGTACTTTAACGATGGTAGAGTTTTTAAGAAAATTTCAATATAATTTGGTCGTAAATTGTCTTGACATAAATTAAAGAACCAGTGGGTCTCTCCAAGCAGACACTTTTGGTACATATTTCAAGTTTTAAGGAGGAAGCAGCCGGTATCACCCAAGTTCACCTAAGATACTTCACAATTGAACAAGTGGCTTATTTTATTTATCCTAATAGCATATTTTATTTTCTTGCTGCCAAATGTCAATATTTCCTTATAACTGTACATATCTTTGACGGAGTTAAATGGGATGCTGGTAATTCTTTGCAGCTTTTAGGTAGCAGCAGTACGCCAGAGGTTAGTATCTCCACAGCAGATACACAGGGTGTTGTCTGTTTTCTGCAGGTGGGTAGGGAGCCGCAATACGCCCTTGGTCAACATCTCCGCTGCAGATACACCGGGTGTTGTCTGTTTGCCGCAGGTAGGAGTTAAATGGGATGCTGGTAATTCTTTGCAGCTTTAAGGTAGCAGCAGTACGCCATAGGTTAGTATCTCCACAGCAGATACACCGGGTGTTGTATATTTTCTGCAGGTTTCTAAGGAGCAGCAATACGCCCTTGGTCAACATCTCCACAGCAGATACACAGGGTGTTGTCTGTTTTCTGCAGGTGGGTAGAGAGCAGCAATACGCCCTTGGTCAATATCTCCGCTGCAGATACACCGGGCTTTGTCTGTTTGCCGCAGGTGGGTAGGGAGCAGCAATACGCCCTTGGTCAACATCTCCGCTGCAGATACACCGGGTGTTGTCTGTTTTCTGCAGGTGGGTAGGGAGCAGCAATACGCCCTTGGTCAACATCTCCGCTGAAGATACACCGGGTGTTGTCTGTTTTCTGCAGGTGGGTAGAGAGCAGCAATACGCCCTTGGTCTATATCTTCGCTGAAGATACACCGGGCTTTGTCTGTTTGCTGCAGGTGGGTAGGGAGCAGCAATACGCCCTTGGTCAACATCTCCGCTGCAGATACACAGGGTGTTGTCTAGGGTGTTGTCTGTTTGCTGCAGGTGGGTAGAGAGCAGCAATACGCCCTTGGTCAACATCTCCGCAGAATATACTCGGACCTCCTGCCAGAAGTGTACAGCTACAAGGACCTCTACGTGAAGAGTGAGGATGATGACCGGTGCGTGATGAGTGCCGAGTGTAGTCTGTTCGCCCTGTACCCTCCTCTCTACAACACCTCTTCCGGCAAGAACATTGTCTTCCAACCCATCCCCATACACACAGTGCCAGCTTCGCAGGATCCGGTAAGTGCTGAACACTTGATGTGGGACAACCATCCTTTCAAATCGTACGCCAGAGACCCGTATCGGTGGGTGCGCAGACTGAATGTAAACTAACACTCATTTAGCGTGGTTTGCTGGTGATTGGGTGGTTAGGGTTATAATACTAACTGGGTGTACTTAGGGTTGATTAACTAAATGGTATCCTACTCTTCCTCTATGCTAATTCAAGTACATTTACCCAATATTCCTCATTATTACCCCAAATTAGTTAATTGGTTAATTTAGACTAATTGTACCTACATTTGCCGGGAGGAAGAATGGAAAACAGTTTTGGAAAACTACTTGCAGTAAACCCGACCAGGATTCAACAACAATAATTCTATCATTGACAGACTTTTCTAACACGACAGTGACGCCTTAGACCATTCAGCCACCGAGATGGGTTATTGTAGTAATTAAAATGCTTACAGCCCGGATGAGTAGTTTGAAGGGATAAGGAGAAAATAATACTACTTTAAGACAATGATTACCCACTTCGGTGGGGAGATCGAGGTTCGAATCTCGGTCTGGTGTACTGAGGTTGGTTTTTCCAAAATATTTTTCCACTCTACCTCCATGAAAATATTGGTACACTTCTTATAAATATATAGCCTTCCTCATTCCTAAAACCATTAGCGTAATTATTACAAAAGCGTATAACCTGAATAATTAGTAAAACATGGTGTTAAAAAGTTTTTATGTAAAACCGCCTTTGTACACTTGATAGATTCGAACCCAGCATACCAGCAAACCAAATAAGACTTGTAAATTAGTATGTGAAAAATTCCAAGGCGGGTGTTTGAAATATCAGTCACTCACAGGAAAGGGTGTTGGGCATTGATTTTAGGTATAGTGCACACTCAAATTTCCATATAAAAGGCCTTATCATACAAATATCAAAGCTGATCTACCAGCACGTTTTCATAGCTCAGGTCATGTGATCATCAGCTGTTACTTTTTATAGATATTATCAATACTTAGAAAAATAATTGTAACAATATAAACACTGTTACTGATGTTAGTAGCAAAAACTATTTTTTTTCTGTAAGACCCTTTCTATGAAAATTGTAATGTATTAACAATCTTACTGCAAAAAGATATAACTTCAGTTTGTGTGTGTGTGGGAGAGGGTTGTGTGTGTGTGTGTGTAACTTTTATATATATGATGCAAAAACCATTTTAAATACTAATGCTTTGATTATCTAAAAACTCATCTGTATTTAAAATAATTACCTATTGAAAATCGACTATTACAAGCATAGTATTTTATTATTTACATTAAGTTTTATTTTAAACCCTCAGAATGATTATTGTATCAAATAAAACATAAAATTGGTGTAGAACAGTATGAGTTGTCCAAGAGCAATTTACAACATGTATTCGTCACCTTCCAAACAATGGCAAACTATACCAGAAGATCTTAAAGTTTAATCTGCCTGCTCACCGATGCAATCCTATTTAAACTTTTTGATGTCATGTGGGCCTATTTAAAATCATTAATCTATATTGCATATATTTAAAAATGTATAGTTTCACATATGTTTTTACATGGTATAGCGAAACACTTGAAATAGTATATAGCTAATAAATGATATAAATAAAAATTCCCACCATCAAGTATTTAAAGGGAAAAAATAGTATATATATCATAATTTGAAATAGTATTAATTTTCTTTATTTTGTTATTCCCAATTATGAATATACTGCTAATTAAACGGTTATGACTGCAGGACGAATAGTATTATAAAAGTATTGGAGATAAGCGTATCTCTCGTGGGCTGGATGTGGCCTACGGGTAGTGAGTTTGCTAATCCTCGTCTAAAATGTTCCTGTGACTTGTTCTTGTCACTCAGTAGAACACTCACTGGCCAGGTATCAACAGAAATGCAGTCTCATGTGAGGTATATAGAGCAGATCTTATGTATGATCGGTCAAATGGGTGGGGTGATATCACAGGTACAGTTTTAATAAGCTCTGCTTACCCTGGCAATATTCCGCGACAACATCACTGGAAGGGAGGAATGGAGGAGGTATTATCAATGTTTTTATTTTGGTGTACCTATGGTCAGACAAATTGTCATCAACATCAACTCTTTCTAGCTTGAGAATGGATCAGTCTAGTAAAATTCCTCCAACATCCTCTATACTACCACCATTCTTCCTCGTTTAAATACTTTCATTTTTCTCCTCTCTCTTGCACACTTTCCTTATCTGCTCCTCCCAATTTTCCTATGGCCTACTTTCCGGTTTTGCCTAAATAATAAATTTACATAATTTGCTTTGGAATTATCTCCTTTTCCACACTCATTACATGTCCATACCATTTCAGTTTTGTTTCCTCTACTATTTAATGAAATCCTTCTAATCCCACTTTTTCCCGGATAACTTCATTCCTTATCCTGTTTCTCTTTGTGACAGCTAACATTCTCCTCACAAACTTAATTCCCATGGCCTCCGCTTTCCTAGCCTCTCTTACATTCACTGTCCATGTTTCTGCTGCATATGTGACAGTTGGTACAAAGTACGCCCTGTACAACACTTCCTTACACTTCAAGGGCACTTCTCTTCTCCCTAGCAGGTCTATTACGAACCTATAGAACAACTCTCCTTCCTGTCCTTTTTTCATTAGATCCTCTCTACTTCCACCTTTCGCCTCAAATAGATTGCATTATTAATTTTCTTCAATTGTAACTGTTTATATACAGCCCACTATTAATTTCAGATATCCAAGTGACAGTTCTTAAAGCTATAATATCTGCTTTTATGTATATCATATGGCTAAGTGCATACTATACTAACTTAATTTTAGACATTGCCAGCTGTGAGAAGAATGTAGGTATTTGTGAACTTTTATCGATGTTAACTCATCTATATGTAGTGTTTAAATCTTCTAAAAACTTCAAGATATTTTTGGACATTGGCAAAACTAGAAGAGAAATGCGTTTAGAACGAATCTACTTTGAAACAATTTTAACCAGTATAATTGAGCTAGTAAACATATGGATGTGTTTTTTTTTGGGATGATCTTTTTGTTATTGTTCCAAACTAACTTAGCTCTATTGACCTTTTGTAATAATTAGTGAGATAATTATTAAGTTAGTAAACATATGGATGTGTTTTTTTGGGATGATCCTTTTGTTATTGTTTCAAACTAACTTAGCTCTATTGACCTTTTGTAATAATTAGTGATATAATTATTTTTTTTAAATTCTGAAAGCAAAACATCATATTGCCATTTGATTTAATTGATACATTTTTAAAGCTAATATTTAGCAGAATGTTTTCACCAGCTGAATATCACAGTCTAAACTACGCCTCTGGTTGGATCTAAACCCACTATCTTCGGGTCTTGAGGCAAAAACTTTACCCAAAAACCACTGAGGTCAACCGAAAAAAATTAGATATTTTTACTTACGGAAATTTAATAGTAAGGGCCCAGATTTTGATGACATGTCATATTTTATTTTGTTCTTCATGCATTCATAAACACCGTTCATGGTCCTATGATTGTAAAAACAATTTTTATTTAAAAGTAATTCTTGAGTAATCTTTGGTTAGTTTGGAATTTTATTTCACATTTTCTTGTTTGAATAATTGTTTAATAATTTTAGGTATAGATGTTGAATAATATTGATGTTCTTTAAATTCATAAATACTTAAAAACAATACTTTTCACCACAATTGTCAGATTTACAAGATAACTTAGACTTAATAAATGTGTGTACACTTTACTTTTATGCTAAGAAAATCCACACTTCTAAAGAGACACCGTAACCGTTAAATGTATTTTTAGTGTAGATTAATGTATATGTTACCGTCCAAACTCGATTTCAGGATGAACTAGATCAGACCAGGCCAAACTGACACATCCTGCCGCTTGCATGATAAAACGATATATCCTGATTTTTTTGGGCAGTTATAGTTTTCATTCTTCTTAACCCATACGATGAATCGACCTTGGAACAGGTTTCATCATTCACAGTTCACACGCAAATGCTGTCAGCTAACCTAACCTAACCTATCCTAAACTAAGCCTGGTTTGGCCTAATAAAATTGTAGGCTATACTAATTAATCCTATGAGCAAGGCCAAAATTCCAGGATTAATGAATTTAGACCCGGTTTAGGTTAGGTTATCTACGAGTACAACATTTGCGTGCGATATGTGCATGATAAAACATGTCCAAGGTCAACTCATCGTATGGGTTAAGCATGATGACAACTAATATTTCCTGAAAATATTTCTGAAGAAGCTATTTATTTTTAAATCAATATTAATGTTTAGTAAATTGAGAAATAATTTTGTTTAAGGGTTTTTAAATGCATGCAAATCAATTTTAGCTTCAATGTGTAGAAAGTACTTGTCTTATCTACTCCTATGCAATATTTTTTGAGTTTATAATTACAGTTTTTGGCCATTTTTTAAAATAGATATAAGTCATTTTTGTCAGTTTTTAAGTCGTAAAAATCCGGATACTACTTTAAAAAAAACTAATGTCTTATAAATGTTGACCATAAAAAAAATATTTATATTTTCTTAAAGGTCCTTTTCACCAGAATCCTACTTTTTCTCCGTTTCAAACAGTTTCATTGTCACTGAATAATCATCAATAATCATATTTCAGGACCTTCACAACCTGACGCTTCCCAACTGGACTGCCAAGTACTATCCTGAACCTCTTCAGGTCATCAACCAGTTCTACTGGTATCTGGGAGTAGCAGGGACTAAGGAGCTTCAGAAGGTGGCCATTGGTTCCTTCCTAAACGAGATGGTCGGGAACATGGTGGCCAAGAAGAACGGGACGCTCAGTCCCGACAGGAAGATGTTCCTTTATCCTGGCCATGACTACACCATCAGCGACACCTTCCTAGCCCTCGACATTTACGACGGTGTCAGAGTCCCTTGTGCTTCTTTTGCTTCCATTGAACTTAGACTCAAGGACAACTCTCACTACGTCTTGGTAAGTTTAATGATAACGGTATTAACAAGATGAATTGTAAGGAGTGCTAGTTAGGTAAATATTTTTGCAGTTTTTTTTATAACTTCTTTGATCAAAATTAGTTAAAATTTGGTAAATCATATTCTCTTGGTTTTAATGTATAGCTATTAAAATCTAAACAGTTCGACACCTTAACTCAGTTGGTAGCGTGTCTGCCTACTGAGCTAAGGGTGCCAGGTTCGATTCCCGGCATGGACGAAAATGTATCGTTGATGTAAATATGGGTTTGCCCTTTCACATATATAAATTAACGGATGGGGACTGGATGTTGTGCCTGTCCTAGTCTTAAGACAGATTATAAGGCATATGAAGCTACGATAGACCTAGAAAACCGATAGTGGAAAATATATGGCTTGAATAAAAAACTGAACCAGACCACAGGCTGGAAAGAGTAAGTTTTAATGGATGTAAAAAAATATATATTATAATCTTAACAATCATTTAAAATATGTAATATGCATCGCAAAACAGTAATAGGATTATTTCACTATTATTAAAAAGTGTTTGTTCAAATGGCATAATGCATATGAAAAATATTCAAGAATGGTGTCGAAAATCAAACAAAACGTATCTAATGAAGCAATATTTTATTAATTTTAACAAAAAAAAATCTTTTTCTATTAAAAAAAACAGTATAAGTACGGACCTTAACACACTTTCTCTTCCATCCCACCTGAAGAGCTCATCCCACACCCGATTAACCGGTAAATTAAATACTATATTACCAAAAAATCACATTAAATTGTGGTTTTCTGGATTATTCCCTAGACGCAAATGATTGTTTGTTTTTTTAATAAATAGATTTTAATTTTGTTTTACCCGCTTTGGAGGTGGCAAGGTCTAATACGCTGACTGCTGAAGATCCTGGTCGACTGTATTGAAGGTTTTTTTTGTTTCCTTAATAGTTTTCCACGCTCTTTCCCCACTCGAATGTGGGTACACTTACTCTTATTTCAACCTTTTTCATCCATAACCCATTAACGCAATTAGCACATAATCGTATAGCCCTAATGGATAGTAAGACGGTGTTTGAAAGAATAATCCGATAAATTGTTTTTTTAAATTGAAACTATAGAAAACCGCACTACTAAGAGATGTTTAGTTCAATATTCAGGGTGTTCCTAAACTAATAGCTCAAATTGCACGTATAGCTAGTTTGAACCAAAAGTAATACAAAATCTTTATACTCTTAGATCCGGAAAACTATATTAATACTATTAGATTGTGTTCAAAGTTTCAACGTACAGCACTGAGAGAGCAAAGTGGTCAAGCATGCGTGTACACCAAGTTGCATAGGAGCTAGTCGCGTGGCA
>CABFOV010009350.1:7977-19775 GCA_902141375.1 Timema poppense
GCTTTTGTGTAGAGGGTGTTACTTAATTGTAAGAGCGTTGCAAGCTTTTGTGTAGAGGGTGTTACTTAATTGTAAGAGCGTTGCAGGCTTTTGTGTAGAGGGTGTTACTTATAAGAGCGTTGCTGTTTCTTGGCCGAACTAAATTAATTGTTACTTCAGTGTGCGTGTATATATATATATAAACCGTATGTGGTCTAATGGTCAGAGTTCTTGGCTACAGACATAAAGGTCCCTGATTTGATTCCCGACTCTTCCAGATATGTTTGTGAAGTAAGTTGGTCTGGAACGAGGTCAACTCAGCCTCGTGAAGACAAATGAGTATATACTTGATTGAAAAAATTAGCAGTTCCGGTATAGAAAACTTAAATCAACGGCCACGGTCTGACCACAATACACTATGTCCGCAACAGTTGGGACTATCTTCTCCAACAGACGGTGGCCGCTCGGTTGATATGGCTCTTTTGTAGGTTGATGTCCTGGAGGATTTTTTTTTTTAAATTCATCCGTCAGTTGTATTCTTGATCTTCCTGGACCCCTTTCTTCTTTTCATTTTGCCCTCTACGACGTCAATCAATAAGCCATTTACTCTCATGTTTTGACCCATCCATTTTGTCTTTCTTCGTAGAATCACCTGCATACGGTTCTCTTTTAATTCGCTCATATTAGAAGCTCCTTCATAAAATCACCCGAACTGTACACTTTATCCTAAATACTCACCTCCAACACCACCTCTCACAGTTTTCCAATGTATCTATTCTAATTTTCCCTCAGGGTCCATGTTTCAGCTCCATACAGAGCGATTCAGAGGGACCCACTCTCTATACAGGGTGTCAGCAGTTCTGTGTGTGTGTTGGGTATAATACTCCTTGCTGTCATTGGCTGTCTCGAGTGGAGGGGTTTTCCACCTCGCTTCCTGAGTTTTATCCAATTAATTATGTCTGATTGAGCCGTATTGAGCCGCGCCTGGTTTTGCTCCGTGATTCAAACCTACAAGATCACACGAGGCTCTAGTTTTTACTATCTCCTTCTCTCTCGTTACATGGTCACGAAATGTAACTACGCTGTCAAAAATGAAGACAATTCAGGCCATTGCGGTGTTGGGAAAAAAACTATCGTATTTTACTCATTTCTATTGATAACTTTTTAAGTATTGGCATCGAAATAATAAACGGCAATTTTAAGTACCATGATTTTAGAGTTTATTTTATGAACAAAAATGTTGATATATATATTTTTCTATAGCCTATTCTTTTAATTTGTGTAGTTATCATTAATAAAGCCGTTTCCAAAATATTTTAGATTTTCAGAAATCAACCCACAATAAAACTACCCTTAATTTTAGAGCTAGAATCAAAATCACTATATGGCTTCGAGGTATAAGCAGATAACATTTAAATATTAATTTTGAAAGAAATCCATCAAACCGTTTCAAATGTAGTGCCAGGGGCAGGCAAACAGATTTGCAAAATTTCCATTTTAAAGTTTGGGAGCAAATAAAACTTCAAGATCCATCTATCTTACTGCCGAGGCATGAAAGTTACGATTACAATAATGTCTCTATATGATAAAGTTAAAAACCTTATATTTCGATTCTAGATTATCTGCGCGGGCAAATATATTGGTTAGACTTGTGTAATTCAACGACCCCTCAAAATTCCGGACCCCGATGTCGAGATGCTGTATATTGGATCGTCAACTACGCCTTAATTTTGACGGCGTACCTTTAGAACTTGGGACCTTGATGTTGAGATGTTGTGCATTTGGATCGTCAACTCCGTGTACCTTTCGAACTCGGGACCTTAATGATCAGATGTTGGTTGACCATTGGATCGTCAACTTTGCCTTCAGTTTGACGGTGTGCCCATGCTCATGACAGGCAGGTTCTATTTGTCGGGTTCTCTTGTTTTTGTCTTCCGCGTTTATCCAGGTGAATCATTCGACACCTCGCTACCGCCTGGCTGTCATTAAGGTCTCTCTCTCTCTCTCTCTCTTTAGAGGCTATTATTATTATTATTATTATTATTATTATTATTATTATTCTATTTCTAAAGGTAGCAGCGTCACACAAAAAAATTCCTTCTTTTCATTATAGTGTGTACCTATACAAACTTTAACTTTAATAAATAGCTAAAAATTACCTTAATATCTACATACGCCGTAATCTCCATATCCTGTGTCCTTAAGTCCGTGGTTTACTCCGACTCCTTAGTCACGTGATGTTGCATCAACCAATGAAAAAGTTGGTTCGATCAATTTCGTCGAATATAGGGGATGTATAAAAGGTTCTATGAAATATAAGGGATGTATCAAAGTTTGCTCTGAAATATAAGAGATGTAAGATTGCTAAGAAAGTTTGAAAAACACTGACGCAGTATCTATGTTTTCTCTTTAAGGTCATTCGAGAATAAGAATTACTAAGATTTTTTTAAATTCAAGAACAAGCGGGTGGCCGCTTTACCTGGGTGAGTTGTGATTATCTGACCCTCTCTCTCGGCCTGGCATATTGCGTTCCGCTAGGCAGTGTTGTCTCTACACTCGATAGTCAAATAAATACATTTAATGAAATAGACCTTTCCTTTAATACTTCGATACATACTTATATATACACACACATACATATGCATACAGGCACATACATACATACATACATACATATGCCTACATATACATACAGGCACATACAGACATAGACATATATATATATATATATATATATACACACACAAAATTAACGAGTGGGGTTAAGTTGAAAAACAAATTAATTCCAAATAACGACATTGTGTAGGGAACCTACTACAAAATTAGATAAAATCAAATTATCGGGGTGTAAAATGAACTGTGTTCATATATAATTAAAAATGATGTAATTTTACAATTTTTAAACTGCTTAGACATTGAAAATTACTTGTCTTTAACAAATTATAAATATTTCATTGTGTAAACCTCATAAGATTGTCAGTTATACTAAATTTCAGCCTCATACACTAATTACTTTACCTTAGCAATGGTACATGAAAAGCATAAAATATCAGGTTTGACGCGTCAACTGTAATTATTTGAAATCATTAAATCACTATTTATAGCTCATAATTATACACTTGTTAAAATTTTGCAGTAAAATCTTAGCTGTCGAATGACCTTAAGAACTAATTTGCGTTGTTTTGTTTCTTCATTACCAACTTTATAAAACTTTGCCCACAATTTTCTCGACTTCTCCCGTCATTCCAAACAGACCCTCTCAATCCTGTTACTTTGTTGTTTTATTACTGTTGAGAGAGAGAGAGAAAGAAAGAAAGAACCACGAAACTTTAATAACGATCCGCGACTCGCAGCGTCCGGTTAATTCCTACGCAATTATAATCGACCTTTTTTTTATTATTATTAATTTTATTTGTTTTCATTCCTCGTTTCTTCTGCGGCGGTTGGTTTCTACCTGTCGAGTTCTGGAAGGCACGAACGGACAATTCTTTGTGCCAATGAGTATCACATCCTGTCCTTAATTACGGGTTAATGAGCGGGTGTCTTTAGGGGCCTTCGAACAGCCGCGAGGGTTTCTAGGAGTGTAAAGGAGGGGTCGTCGCCGTCCTGATTGAGTTTCTGAACCGTTACCTAGGGAATGTCCCACTCGTATAGAGCCGACTGCCGGCTCCTTCTTTTAATACACTTAAGGTGAAAGTGTAGGGGACGCGAGAAAAGACCAATGTTTTGCAGGTTTTTAAAAAAAATATGAAAGTTGTTTTTTTGTTAAAAGAAATCAAATTGGACCAGTAGAAACATAGTTTAATTTTCTTTACATGGTGACCTCAACATTAGTTGAAAATCTGTCGAGGGTGTCATGGAATTAAATAACATTTTTTTTCTCTATATTTAAAAAGTTTGCCATCTAATGCCGCTATGCTCATGACAGATAATCAACAACTGTTGATATTACCATGTGAAGAAAATTAAACTCTGTGTTTCTACTGGAGCAATATTTGATTTACTTTGGTCGAATAAATGTTTTGATGTAAAAAAAACCTGTAAAAAACATTTACCTTAACTTGAGTTCCTTACATCCCCACCTTAACTAAAATTTCATATAATTTGTTTCTCGACTTGCTTTGGTTGCCGTATGGTCTAAACTTTAAAGCGTCACCCTCACATTAGATTAGATTGCCCATGATAGGGATATCGGGGTTAGAATATCGGTCAGGTGTGCTGAGGGTGGTTTTCCCCTCTCCCACCATGCAAATGCGGGTACACTTAATCTAAGTTCAACCTTCCTCATCCTTTACTCATTAGCGAAATTAGTAGGCTACATAATGCGTATAACCTGAGAGGGTAGTAAGTCGCGGTGCTAAAAAAATTGTTTCTTTTTACTGAGTCATAGGCCTTTTTAAAATCTATGTATAATTATTGATATACTGTCTTATTTAAAAAAAAATCAATACATCCCCCACACCTCCGTTCCACCAATATTGAAATGTTGTCTGTAAGAAGAATATTTCTGCATCCATGACCGGGTCAGTGGTGTTATCTGGGTCTCTTGCGCCTATTTTAAGGGGGCTTGAACCCGAAACTTGTAAGCTCCGTTTGAACTAGTGCTTGTCGTTATGTTGATGGCATAATTCCCCTCTTTTTTTTAAAAAAAATTGAGAATATACTAATTTTTTTTAGGAAGAGCCTTTTAGAAAATACAAATCGTTTTATTGCGGTCAGCATTTATAACATTTTTACTACAATATTATTTTATAGGTATTTATAATATCTAATAAAAGTGACAGCTGCAGATTACATAACTTAACGTATGAATACGTAAAAGTAGATCTTGTTTTTTTTAAGCTTTCTTTTAGAATAGTACTGTATTTACAGTTAAGTATCCGGGATGTACGCAATTTAACTATCCTACACTTCTGAGGCAGAGATGATAAAGCTAAAATTAGAGAAAATATACCGACATTTTCTTGGAAGGAGGGTAAGAAACCATTAAGTACAGGCTACCCTCAGTTCGAACTCTGGTCTTCTCTTCACCGGCAGTCTAGTCTATTACCAGAGTTATACTTTAGACCGATGTTTGGCAACCTCTTTGAATTCCTGGGCCGTATGGGAGTAAAAGAAAAATGGGTGGTCTGGTTTGTAAAAAAGGTCAACTTTATATTATTTTCTCACTAGCTGAAATACCCGGCACTGCCTCAAATCAAACAGAAAAAAATCTCTTCGTTTAATTCTTCCGACCTGGTTTTTAAATAATTTAAAAAAAAAATCGTAAAATTTCAGATTTGAGGCGCACATATTCTTGTACATGGGCTATTAATTTTAAAATTTCAGAATATCTGCGTGTGATAAATATCACACAATGCTCATGACAGACACATAAACTCTTCATTTTATTAATATAGATCTTCACCCCTGACAAGACGTGTATTAATAACAACTTGTGAGTGTGTGGAATGCCAGGCCTCCACCGTGGTTCGGATCCCACGTTAAAATGTAGGTCCTCCATTTCATCTCACAATCAATCACCCTACCATTACACATTAGCGTAAGTGTGTATAACCCGAACGGGTAGTAAGACTTGGTGCTAATAATAATAATAATAATAATATAGATAAAGTAATTAGTTTTTTTATGAACACCAATGCTTGTTTGCTCGCGGGGCATATCTTTCCAACCGATATACTTATACCATTCGGCAACCGAAGCGGGCAACTTTTTTTAAAATTTACAAAGTATCTCTAACAAAATGTTTTGAAAATTATTATTATTTTAAAAAACACACTCAACCCGCCTCGGTGGTTTCGTGCTGAGATAGACTACCGAGGACGGGGAGATCAAGCTTCTAATCTCGGTCGGGTGAACTGGGGGTTGCTTTTCCCCCTAAGTGATTTTACACTCTCCCTCCACGCAAATAGTAGGTTCACTTCCTCTAAATTCAACCTTCCCAACTCCTAACCCATTAGCGTAATTAATACTTAAGCGTATAACACCGAGTAGTGAGACGTGGTGCTAAATAATAATAATAATAATAAAACAATAACTCTACAAATTACTATGCCTCTTTTTAATGCTTCCATTTTAAATATTTTGTTGTAAAATTATTTCTCCTGCCAATAGCAGTTCATAATTAACTATCGTTTTTACCGCTTATCGCTGATTTGACTACGAACAGACATTGTTTACACCCTGACTAGTGGCGACGACTGTTTTTTATCTAGCACATTTGTCCGTGGGTTCGTTCTGCTATCAAATTATTACTGATCTTTAGACGTGTCTCTGTATGCTTTTTTTTTTAGATATACTCTGCTATGCTACGTTAGCTTGTAAGTCGTGGTCCGATGCACTGATTAAGGCACCAGCTTTGTCGGTGGATGAAAGGTTGGGGCTTAAATCCCAGCAGAGTTAAACCTAACNCTGCTATGCTACGTTAGCTTGTAAGTCGTGGTCCGATGCACTGATTAAGGCACCAGCTTTGTCGGTGGATGAAAGGTTGGGGCTTAAATCCCAGCAGAGTTAAACCTAACTAGGTAATACTCCTCTCCCCCATTCTTTTAAACTGCTTTCCCATGCTCCCTTCATGCAAATGGGGCATATTTATGAATTCCACCTTCGTCCTCTCTACAGCATTTAAATATAAATATGCTGATATCCCGGACGGGTATTATGACGAGAACGTGGATAAATAATCACACGCCTACCAAACTAAATACTGTTTCGTACAAATTGTCCAATCTTTTTTACCTTGTTTCAAGATATATTTTAATTGTTCACGAGAAGTGTTTATCTAAAAAAAACGTCTTATCTGAATGGTAAATTCAAATTGGGTGTAAATTATACTGGTCTCTGGGACCGAGTGCCCTTATATCATGTTCACCTTCATTAATACGCGTTTGCCCCCTTCTCGGCCCATTAGCACACATATCTGATCACCTTGACCTTCGGAGAGGAGCAACAATTAATTCTGTTTGCCGTGTTCTACGTCTTAACTGCTTGTCCGGGCTGTCCGCATATTTAACTTACACTGATGGAATAAGAGACGAGGCTGGTAGAACTTGGAATTAATTCACCGGCATTTACGTAGCGGGAGAATTAAAAGACGTAGTTTACACGGCGCCTTCCCATCACCGGCAAACCGGACCAAATGAATGAGTTTGGCGCCCCATCCCGCGTGACCACCTATGCGAATCTCTCTAAGGGATCATATCCCTACTGAGCTATCTAATACACTAATTACTTGACTTACACGGATGAGAGTTACGCGGATTCATAGACACGTGGTTGTTGATGCTTCGTCTTACGACTAGCAACGCCATCTATAAAGTGACACTTTAAACATAATAGATGGCGTTCCTTGTGAAATGACGCACGGCTGAGAGTGTCATCACCATTTTGCTTGTTTCTACCTTTATCGATGGCTGTGTCCTGTGAGTGAAACTACGTATTACTGATTGTAATGAAGATATAAGCCGTAAACATATTTTGAAAAATGTAAAAATGACGAGAATACATGTACTTTCAATTGTAATTTGACTTACGTGGTTTTTAACTTGCGTGTAAGCCTATGGAACAAATTAACCGCGTAATTCGGGAACTTATTGTGGTGAATTTAATCCTCTTATTTCAGTGGTACGCGGTGGACCGAAGCAAACTCCCGGAACCTGTGTTGTCCCGGTTCCTCCAACTGAGTCCCGACCACGAGACTGAGCAATTCCTGGAGGAAGCCGTCCACAAGTCTGACTGGGTGTTCACCCAGCTGTGGCACTCCGTGGCCAGATCGTTTCTTGGCTTCTTCATGACTCAAACCTCCATCAATGGGTGAGTGCATCACTCGACATACCTCTTGTCTTTCTCTCTCCACAAGTTGGGGTATTCGTGCATCTTTTGAAGTAAATATCCATCATTGGGTGAGTTTAGCGATAGATATAGGTCAAGTCTTCCTCTTTTCGGCGTTTGATACCTTCGTCTATCGCCTTTGAATACATCAGATCCGCAAATTAGCGAGTCAAATTTAGTTGAAATGTGATAACCGCTTTATGAAGTAATCGAACCGAAGGACCTTTGCTTCTAATATTACGGCTATGACCACCTAATAAGTTGTTATTCCTTATTCGTGTGCATTAGTTTTTTTTATCCTTCTGGGCTTTCTCATATTTACATTAATGGGTTGTATGTGAGTAAGGTAGAATTAAGAGCAAATATACCCTCCTTTATGTGGAGAAAGAGTGAGAAACACACCTTAAATACATCTGGCTGGGAGTCGAACACTGATTTTCCCGTCATTGTCGGTGTTGATCCACCCGCCGTGGCCACCGTTGTCGCGGTTTCAAACAAATCAATCACAAATTGTCCAAGGCACATTTTATTTGTGTCGGTTATTGAAGGGAAACGCTAGTTCTATTCATCCTTCTCCCTTAGATTAGGTATTATTCAAGTCGCTAATCACGTCACGCTAACGCTATAGAGTGCTAATTAAGTGTATCATGTCTGCACTTTTGTAAACCTTTCTAAATGTTTACGTCAAGCTATGTAATTGTGCAAATCAGATGCCATTCGGGTGGCGGTTTATGTGTGTGAGAGAGATGTTCTTGGAGGATTTCATGGCCGCATAATTTTTACCTCCCTCCTCTTTCCCAATCTTTAATTTTTATTGGCCAATAATAGGCTTCGGGATTGGCGTCTTCAACTTTCGGGGTCACCTCATCCAAGGTGAGACGCTAACTAATCAAGTGCCTTTCGTGTATTGATTGATAAGCAGGCATGTTACTCGTCATGCATGCATGGGAGGGGAGACGGGCCGGGATAAGTAATGAGAAGGATTGGATCCTTCTGGTTGGTCACTGATGGACTCGCTTGGGTTTTGAAATCGAAAACTTCTCTTTCCCCCACTCTTTATCTCTCTTTGTCACCTTGAATGGAAGTGTCATTGTGATACACACACACACACACACACACAAAGGTTAGCACGTGAATACAGGCGTCAGTCTCGTCTCGTCTGGTTTGACCCGTGACTTAAGAGATCGGGTTTCGAAATCCGTCCGGGTGTAATTAATGTTTTATTTCACGTTCTCTTCTGCGAAAATGCGGGTACACTTTATCTAATGCGGGTACACTTTACCTAACTCTTTACCTTCCACGTTCCTATCCCATTACTGTTATTATGTGCCTAGTCTGAATGGGTAATAAGACGCAAAGTGCGTGTTTTTGTTGTTCATGAATTTTCAGACGACATACGTTAATTTACAAATATATTTTTAAAAGGTCATTTCTGTTTGTAAACTTTCCATTTACTGCGAAGATCAACAAAATAAATGTTGACTCTATTTTTTTTAATATAGTGTTTTGACTAAATCAAATATTAATAAATTATTTCATAACCCTAAGATATTTAGAAAAAAGGTTGGGGCGTTGCTGCTTACAGGATAATTTTAATTCTTTTTTTAGAGTGAACAGAAAATACTAATGAAATTATATTATTTTATTTTTTTGAAGATGGCATAACTCAATACATTACTTACTAAAACAATAATAGGTTTTGAGTATGAATTTATTGTTTACCAAACTTCTCATTTGTAATAGAAATTTAAATAAACCTGATGTGGTTGTATTTTTATTTATAGTTAATTTCCTTACCGACTTTTTCCTAACCGTGTGATGCTGGTACATTTTCTCCCAATTATTATTCTCATCCGCAACTCGTTAAATTATTTTGTAAATATCACTGGTATCAAACTTAAAAAATAGAATAATTATTTTGACTGTTGTTTACAATCATGTATTTTATAAAAAAAACATTAACGTTAAAATAAACACATTTCTCTAGCAGAAATTCGACATAACATTTTAATGTATCAAGGTAAATTAAGTTTCTTGTTAACTTTGATCTTTTTTTTTTCTTTAGTATTCCTACAGTCGTGTATTCTTTTATAAGTAGGTTTATATAGTTTATGTCGTGTAATATATCAAGCGGAATTACTAAATATAGTTTTATTATCTCTTCGAGTCTTTCATTTTGATGTGCATTGGTATAATTTTTGCGTTACATATTTTATCATAAAAAAAAAAGTTTAGTTAATGGCGTCTTTAGAATGACAACTTTGGGTGGAGGGAGAGGCTTTTAATAAATAAGCCATCTTGAAATTAGGTTATTATATTTATGACGAACGTATTATTCTTGCAAGTTAACAAGCGCACTCTATACTAACGTAGTGAAACCGTTTATACAAACTCTTATTTCCCGAATTGAACTAAATACATTGTTTTTGTTCTAATTTGTACTATTACTACTATTCGAGGTATTTAACGTTCCTTTCGGAACCGACTGGTTATATCAGAACAGGACTTATAAACTAAGTTTCATCGCTGTGAAAACCTACATTTCATCGATGGTAAATTTGTCGGCTCTGCCGGGACTCGTAACCGGGAACCTTTAGCTCAGCAGGAAAACACGCTATCGACTACGGTTACGGACAACTAACCACTGGGAAGACTGGGCGCTAGGGTCAATTATTTTTAATATGTTTTAATTGTTAGGTTAGGTTAGGTTAGGTTAGATTCATCTTTACGTGGTTTATTTTACGTTTTTTTATCAAGTACCGTAGTTTAATTTTATAAATATGCACAAATTAAGTTTCCTCTGTTATGATTTATTTTAAAAAACTCCAAAAATGAATATTTAAGTAAAAAAAACCATTATTCCGCTTTTACATTGGCGCCCAGTTGTCTTGGTGCCCAGTTTACGAGAGCCCAGTTGGCGGTGACCAGTGTTGTCCTAGACCGTATCGACTAAGCTAAGGAGTCGGACTATACTCCATTCACGGTAGGAATTACTCTCTGAAAGGTATTTTTTCCTACCAATATCCTACTATATAGTAGATTTATGGTAGGGAAAAAGGCCTTTCAGAAGTCAATTCCTACCGTGAATGGAATATACATTTAGGTTCTTCAGTGTTGGTAAGGTTCCACCACCATTCGAACTTTGTCGTTCAAGGTCGTCACGATTGCTGGGCGATAGATCGAGATATCAAAACTTTTACATCACAGGGGAAGATAACTTCTAGGTAAAGGGTTTTATTCTAATACCGATGTATCAACACATCCGGTATACTGCAGATCCGACGTTAGTGATCCATTCAAACACCGGTCGCTGTAGTCGATACGTGAGTGTGAGAAGATGAGAAGAGAACTCATTCGATAATGTTTCTGTTGTTGATATCCTAGGGAGGAATTAAACTGAAGATGGCATTTTCAAACGTGTGGTATGTACAGTAGCCCCATGGCTTCTTAGGTGCTGACTTCTGACAGTCAACATTTAGGTATATAATGTTGACCGTCAGAAGTGACAGCTGCTAAACACATGATTTTGCAGATCATATGGCTCGGCGTAGGGATACATAATTTGGTCTGGTAACTTTTCAAAGCCATCAGCTGTCAGCTGTCAGTCAGCACCAAGGAAGTCATGGGGCTACTGTAGAAAGTAGCATCCTGGCTCAACCCCCCTTCCCTTATCCACCATGCACTGGGCTGATGGTACCCACGTCACCACCTGGGACACAGGTTGACCCACCACGTGGCACCTTGTGTCTTCATGAAACCCAGGGAAGACGAACCACGGATTACTCCTCCCTGTCATGTTTTATTTCCCACTCCTCCTCCTCTCCTTGTGTTACGTGTTCTTCCCCGCGCATTCTTTCAGGGTAAACCTTGCGCTCGTTTTTCAATCATCTTGTTCCCCCCTTTCCGCGTCTCTTGTTTAAGAAGAGGTTACCTCCTCCACTCCTACTTATAACAGGACTTGTTACAAAAGGTTTCTCTCGTGTGTTCCT